>RBNK01000429.1:0-26167 GCA_003990785.1 Endogone sp. FLAS-F59071 | reverse complement strand
TGCTTTCTTAGCGATGATACATCCTCCTGCTCCTGAATCGATGATGGCTTCAAAAGGTGTTGATTCAATAGTGCATATAGCAATGGCCGAGGCTTTCCTGGTATCTTCTTCATCACTCATTTCTTCTACCGATGGTTGGGCCTGGTTGATCTTGACCACCTTGAATTCTGGTTTGATATCACTCAGTCCTTCTCTGATTTGGGTCTTGATAGCTGGATTGAGTTCCGCTGCTTGAGCAAAGGTTATGCTAACTTGGCGATTCTTCATATCCTCCCAGGCATTATAGTGATAGGTTTTGGTACGTCGAGTCCAGGTTTCTCGGCTTGGGCTTTCTGACATTGGTTGATCTTGACTGGGTTCTTCGAACTTGCTAAAATCCGGAGCCTCATATATGACTTCAGGCTTCTTTCGCTCGATAACTACCTTGGGTTCCTCATTTTTCTTATTTCCTTTGGGGCGATTGTAAGGTTTTCCTGGAGGTTGGCCTGGTTTCCTTCCTGGTATAGCTGGTAGAATCCGGATGTCTTTATTGTCACTGTCTTCAAAGATTTCTCGAATCTGGAGAGTTGGGGTTTGTGCAAGGTATATCCTGTCTCTCTATTTGGTCTGCTGTTGGTAGTTACTATTGCTTGGTTCTGCTCTTCTATTTGTTTCCAACTGACAATTTCTGGCAATGTGTCCTTCTTCTCCGCATTTGTAGCATGTCAAGAATCAATTGTAATTCCTGTTGTTCTGATTGTTGGTCTGATTTGCTGGTTGGGCACTGTAAGAAGAGTTGTAAGATGTTCATCTAGGTTGGTACTACTTCTTTTCAATGTTAGCGATGTGTGCCTTCATCCTGGCAAATTTTGCAGTTAACTCATCAATATCTCGCTCGGTAGGTACGGGTTTTCCAGTTGCTGTTGCATTGATGACTGGTGTAGGGTGGTACGACTCGCTAACTTCTCTTCTTCTGAATGTCAGTGCCACCATCTGTTGATAGATGTCTTGACTTGGATTTCGTGCTAGCCAGTATCTCTGGGCAAAATTGACTTTTCCAAGTAGGTCGAGAGTAGTAGGTGATGACTGGATTGCAAGTGCTAATTCTGCTTGTATTCCCTGCATAAAGGTTGATTCTGCTACCTGGTCTTGTACTGCATCTACATATCTTGCGGTTTTGATCATGTCTCAGACTTTGATGTAGAACTCCAAAGGTGACTGGCCTTTTTCTTGTACGGTTTGCATGATCTGATCCCTCAACTGTTGTTGTATTTCTGCTGTATAATATCTGGTTCTCAACTATGTGTAACAAGTTGTGATGGATGCTACGTCAGTTGGTGGTGCTGCTAATCCTCCATTTGCTGCTCCTGCTGCAATCACTGCATTGTATTGGGTTTTTATAGGTCCTCTAAGTGCTGCTATAATGATGCCGCCATATTATGCTGCATTTAGTCCTCTTGCTGCAACATAAAGTTGGATGTCATCAATGAATCGGTTTACTGACTCGGCTGGTATGTATCCTGAAAAGGTGGGTGGTGATAGTAACATATCGAAATTCTGTTCTGTTGACTCTTCTTCTTGTTCTTTAAATAATGTGTTAATTTCAAAATCATCAGTCCAATACCAGATTGGTCCGTCCAATTCTTCTTGGTAGATACTTTCTACTCCTTCACTGTCGTGTTCACTTTCGGTTTCTTTTCTTGATAGTTGAATGTGCTCATAGGTGATAGTAATTCCAATAGTACTTGTAGATGCATCTGATCTATCCGATTCTTGTGATAGTCTTCGGTAGTGTTTCTGAATCGGTGTCCTTACTAGTCTTGGTGGTATGTCCGGATGGTCCGTTTTGTCAAGGTTGTTCACAGTAGTGAAAGTATATCACTAGGGTATGTACTCAATAAAATCGAATATTACCCCCCCACGTTGGGCGCCAAAATGTGAGGATGAGACTCTTAATCTCAAGGTTGTGGGTTCGACCCCCACATTGGGCACCAAAATGTAAGGATAAGACTCTGGAATTGGCTAAGTATGGAAGAGATAGGGGGCTCAATCGGGAACCAGTAGCTGGGCTAAAATCTGTACTATAGGTAAAACCAAAGTGGAAAATAGAGGTTGTGGAGGAATAATACTATAAAAATATTAAAGTGTATGTTTAGAGGTGCTAGGGAATATTAGTCCCTTTGGATGTGTATCAGCAATCAATTATCAGTTAGATGTCAAAAAGGTTATTTCTTGGCTTGAATTCACTAAGTAATACTTTCTTCACCAGTTGCATTAGGATTATTAGACTCGTATTGGGCTCAAGCTCAGGTAAAGATTTATTGAATGGAAATAAAGGGGGAATATTTATACAGTTTTGAAGAGGTGCTATACAGGTAGCTGCCCTGTTACTACTCTCAAAACTATTGGCTATTCAAAATATAGACTAATTATGAATTTATATGATATAACAGGTTATATAAGTTAAAGATTTAAGACGGTTAAAGATTTAAGACGGTTAAAGGTTTTAAGACGGTTAAAAGGTTTCACAAGTCAAGGAACTGTTCCAATTGGTCGAAATCTCTTTGTAATATACGGATTTCTTCTTTAAGTTCCTCAAAGGCATTTTGAGACAGTTGGTGAAATGCAGATGGTCCAATTTTGGTAAGTCTTTTCAAGGCGGCTGGTCGAAACTGGAAGAGTCCATAAATCTGAAGGGCAATCCTTTGAGATTGGAGGGGAATCCCTTGATGTAGTGCTCTTTTATATGCCTCTGCATATCATCAGTCCCATACATGTTCGAGATCTTCTTCCCAGATCCTGGCGATCTTGTAGTAGGCCTGAAATTCGTCTTGTGTTTGTCATTTCTGAGCAATATCGATGTTCTTCATTATTATTTGAGTCCTTCGTAGGGCAGATCCTTCCTCAGGTAACAGTTCAGATAGAGAATCTTCTAAGGCTCGGTATGCTTCGATGACTTGGCTTTGGAGGTATTCGTCATTGTTGAATCGGGGCATTTTGTTCTTATATAAATCTTCCAGTCTCCTCTCAGTGTTTTGTTGATGCCTTTTTATATATCACTCTTATACTAGGCTACCAAGCTGAGTTTTTAAGTTGATATAAAGTATTGTCTTAGTCTACATGTCCAGATAATAGATGATTATATGCTAATAATAAAATGTTTGATATATTTTTCTCCTAAATTACTGGAATAATGTGCTCCTCCTTTTTATGATATAATAAATTATTCTAAATTTCATACTATCTACCTATGGTTAATAAAATGTTCTTTACTTAGTTCTCTATATCTTTTCTGATTTCTCTCCTTATCAACTAAATCACTAAATTATAGTATAGTGTTGCATTTATTACTATACTTTGCCTTAGGTATCTAATAATAGCATTCTGCTAAGTGCATCAGTGTTTTGGTTTATCTTTCCTTTTCTGAATTTCACTGTGAAATTATATTCTTGAAGTATCATAATCCAACATATATATATTCTACTTGGATTGGGTCTGTTAAACAACTATTTAAGTACTGAATGATCTATGATAACTTCAAAATATCATCTAATAAGATAATATCTAAACTACTTAACCATCTATACAACTGTAAGACACTCTAATTTGGTTGATTTATAATTCTTCTTAGTATCACAGGTTCCTCTGCTTATATAACAAATTACTTATTCTAAGCCTTTAGTATTATCTTATAAAAGAATTGCACCTACTCCTACTACACTTACATCTTGTGACGGAAATATTTTTATTATGTTGAATTGCTCAAAAATATATTTGTGCTGCAGTACTACTTTACTTAGTATATTTCTTAGTTAGAGTAGTATATTTCTACATTTATATTATCAATTTCCAAATCACGAATTGCATAATTCCGCCAACAATTGTTCTGATCGCCAACAAATGTTCGCATCACCAACAAATATTCGCATCTTGAATATTTGTTCATTTTCCTATTTTTAGTACTTTATTCTACTAGTATTTTATTATTTTATTACTTAGCAATCTGTATAAATACCCCACTTGCAATTATCAATAAAATTCGGACTGCAACAAGCTAAGGAAGCTTCTTACAGACAACCCGAGAGATACTGAAGCCTTAGTCTGGGACTAAGCAATGGTTAGAGAGAAAGAAAAGTTTATTTATAACAAAGCTTATTACATTACATTCACTATATAATACACTTTCCTACTAGTCCACCACCCTTCAAGCCACTACCGCATAATCTGCTAAGACCCCTAAGATATGCTACAGTGAATATTTTGCTGTTAGAATATTTTAGTCCGTTACAATTAGTGCTGACTGGCAGGAAATCATTGGAGAACCACCCATCCGACCAGATTTCCATCATCTATATTGCTTGACAAGAGCTTGCCGACCCTTGGTGAAAGACTCTACAGTAACAAAGAAGTAAACGAATTTAAAAGCAGGTGAACTTTGAAAGATAAGCAACCTTGAGAAAAGACATTTATGAAACATTAGTTGAACAGACTTTTATCACCAAATCAGCACTTAACTGAACAGAAGAAATGAAAAATTATAACTACCTCGAAGCCAGTGCCCTCTGGTATGCGCTATAGGAAATGACTATAAGAACCACCAACGCCTGCCCTAGAGGAAGAATAAAAGGATCACAATCAATGATTAGACCTACAGAAAGACATTCGGCATATAGTTTGATAAGAACATACATCCTTGGATCACTGACTAGATCAGGTCCCAGACATGATAAGCCCAAATAGAAGAGACTGGAATGAACAACTGCTAGACAGACAGACAGATGGACGTACCTCGCAGAAACCCTTGGAGGAAGACAAAGCAATAGATGGCCATCTACTTAGATTGACTCCTAGATGGAAGTAAAACAATTTTAAAAATGTTTATTAATCATAAGAAACCTATAGAATTTATTAGGAATTCTCTCTCTGGATAAACTTAGTAAAAATCATATTACTTACTTGGATGAGTGACCAATCTGGTCAACCTCTGGAAATTCCTCTTCCTTGTCAATATCAGACAGAATCGTAGGAGAAAAATAATCAAACGAATCAATATTAGAATCAGACTCCGAAGCTGGCTCAGGTCTCTTGTCATCATCATCATCATCAGAATACTGGCTAGAAGCCTCAGCCACAGGAAACCCCCACCACCGACTAGGACCATATTCTTCATCATCGTCGTCATTTTCAATAGCACTGATAACTAAGATGTTGGACTGATCTGCATCCACATCTACATCTGCATCCACATTTGCATCCAAAGGACTCAGTATTGGACTGCTAAAGATTGGAGAATCGACATGATATACAGAAGTAGCCAGAGGTGCTAGAAGATTAAAATACATAGCAAAGTCATAAGAAAAGAAATCATTGGTGATCAAGCAGACTTCTAATTGATCAGATACTCACCAACCCATTGACGCTTGGGAGGATGCTCATCATCGACATCCTCAGAATCTGCACCCCAAAAACCCAGAGGAGTTTCACAGACAACCTCGTCATTATCCCGGCAATGCTTGCCAAGGACAGAAGTAACTGGATATTGTTGACACTGCGAAGTTATAATAAAAGTATATGAAAAGGAAGTAGTGTATGAATTAGAAGACTTTTAGAGTTACAAGACAGAGATGTCGGACGACCCCATTCTTATACTCACTGAACAAACACCCAAGCAACCCAAGCATGAGCATCCCCAAATCTCGGCGAGACCCCAAGAACTTACCCATGCACTAGAGAGACCTCATTGCTAACCCAAGCAAGTAAGACAACCCTTGTCGAAGAGAACAGACAAATTCAGACAACAAGAGAAGCTAGACATATGACAAGATTCAGCTATGAAGCTTACAAAGACGTACCTTCCCCAGCCAAGAAATGAATTGCCGAAAGAAAGCAAGTCACCAAGCTCAGAAATGGAATCATGCGTGAATCCCACGCCTCTAGAAGCCAGGACACCTTATGGCAAGATTCAGCAAGACCGATAACTGCCGCATTCAGATAGCCCGACACGCGAACATGCACACGCATGCACACACACCCGCCCGAATCACTCACCTCATCCCGCCAATAACCCTAGCGAATGACTGATAAATCAGTTCAGATCGTCAGCATCGAATGTGCTTGTTATGAACGAAGCCAGGACACCCGACCAAGGACCTGATCCACACCTGAATGACCAAATGACCAAATGACCTGAGAATTAGAATGGAGAAAAATAGAATTGACGAATCAGCTCATGCCCGAAAACAAGCTTCGTGGATAAACAAACGTTAGAATCACACCACCGAATCACCCAACCCACCCAGGCATAAACAAAACGAATCACATACCTGAATCACACAAGGAATGAAGGAATGCACCATGACCACTGCTTATGGTAAAATCTAGAGTTTACTTATCGAAATCAGCAGAATGACTCACATGCACACCATATAGAGAGATCCTTGAAGATTCTAGCAAGATTGTTGCGACAAAAAAAAAAAAAATGAAAGAAAGTCAGAACGACCGAAGCGAGAGAGACAAGCAAGCCACGCCGAGTGTAACGAATCCAGAATGACCCACGTACCTTGGACAGATACGTACAGACAGACGAATCAACGTGGAGAATGATATGTGGAAGATTTAGATTTTGAAAAAGGGACAGCGAGTACAGTCTTTAGTTATATATTTCTTTTTTTTTATTTCGATACCCCCAGAGTCTATTTTATTCAGTTATCACAGTTATATCAGTTATTTTATTCATTAAACAATTATTATTTTCATTTATTTTATTTTCGATTGATCCTGATTTTCATTCTGTGCATCGAACAATGACACACCCGATCGATTTCATCCCCTTTTTATTATTATTGCATTGAACAATAATGCGTTCGATCGATTTCCATTTTCCCTGACGTATTTCTTTCTATTTTCCTCTGATGTATTTCATTTATCAGTTCAGTTCAGTATTTTATTCAGATCAGACATTATTACCTCATTATTATTTTATTACCTGGCAATCTTTAATAGACACTTATTTCATTTATTTGCATATTCCATATATCATTGACTTATTTTATTATTATCTCTTTATTTATTTATTATTTTATCCCTTGAAATATCCTGGAATCGTTTGTTCATAGAAACATGATGAGCCACTTCTTTACTTAGTATATTCCTTATCTAGAGTAGTATTTTCTTATATTTATATTTTTGGACGACTTCAATGAATTTAACTGACAGATTTAACTGAAGACCCAGTGACCGACTTCTGCAGCCTTACGCTACACCCACCCAGATCGCATACACAATTTTGGAGACTTGTCCTAAACTCAAACAATCAAAGGAGCTTATTTTATTAGCTTCTCTTGTATAAATAGCCGACGCTCCAGAGACGATGCCCCCCCAAAGATGCTGAACAATGACAACATAGATTTAGTTATGTGTAAGAAAATATGTGCAGACGCAATTTCTCATACAGGGAGGAGATGTGACGGAAATATTTTTATTACATTGAATTGCTCAAAAACATATTTGTGCCGCAGTACTACTTTACTTAGTATATTTCTTAGTTAGAGTAGTATATTTCTACATTTATATTATCAATTTCCAAATCGCGAATTGTATAATTCCGCCAACAATTGTTCTGATCACCAACAAATGTTCGCATCACCAATAAATGTTCGCATTGCCAACAAATGTTCGCATCTTGAATATTTGTTCATTTTCCTATTTTTAGTACTTTATTTCACTAGTATTTTATTATTTTATTACTTAGCAATCTGTATAAATACCCTACTTGCAATTATTAATAAAATTCGGACTACAACAAGCTAAGGAAGCTTACAACAGACAACCCAAGGGATACTGAAGCTTTACTCAAGGAGTAAGCAATTGAGATAGTTTCGAGATTCTAACAGATACACTTTATTCAATCGATCGCACTTGAAATCTTGCTAGTTAACACCTACATCGACACATACCCTTCTTAAGACGCTACCACATAAACCGCTAAGACCTCTAAAAATATATTTTCTGCACTTGCTCAATCCCGAGTATTTCGCTGTTAATATATTTTAGTCTGTCACAATCTGTATATAGCTTGAAAAGTTTAGTCCAGTTTGGTTTTACCAATACAAATGCTATTGCCAAAGTCTTCTTTAATACATTGAGTACCTCCTGCTCAAGTTCACTTTATTCTTCATTGATTTCTATTCAGTTATAGCTTTCATTAGGGTTACATATAGGGATTTAGCTAAACTCACAAAATTTTGTATATATCGTCAGTAGTATAAGGCTAGTCCTAGAAAGGCATGTATCTCTGTTTAGTTCACAGATTATTTAAATTTAGTAACAGCTTTTACTTGGCTGAGTTAGTTTGAATTTCTTCTTTATCAATAATATATCTAAGCATTATGACTTTTTCAATAGCAAATGTATACTTCTTCAGTTTTAAATAAAGACCTTCAGTCCTTATTTGGTTGAATACTTTACATAATACCTTGATATGATCTGGAAATATTACTGTAAATATTGTAATATTATCAATATAAACTAGTAGCATTTTTCCTACAAGGTCTCTAAATATCTTGGTTATTATCTTTTGGAAACTTGCTAGAGTATTTTTGAATTCAAATAGTATTTATAAATATTTCCAATAGCCTTGTGGGGTTATAAAGGAGGCAATTTCCTGTAATTCTTTATTAAGTTCTATCTGATAATATTTACTAGTCATATTAAGAGTTATATAGAGACCTGCATGGATTGGTATTTTTGAAAAGGTGTCATCAATTCTTAGTATTAGAAAGGTATCTCCCTTGGTAATATCATTGAGCTTTCTGAAATTGGTATATATTCTGAAGTGAAGATTCTGGTTTCTAATCCTTTCTTAGGTATAATAATGTTTGAGAATCTCTATAAGCTATCCATTTCAGCTACTATTCCTCCTTTGACCATGTTGTTAATTTCTTCTTGTTGCTATTTAATATAAGTAAGTGGTATTTGATATAGTGTACATTTGATTGGTAGGTGCTCTTGAATGTTAATATAATAAAAGTACTTTAGTAGTTTCAAGTTGATCTCCTCAAAGGTTATTACAAATATATCAGAATACTTATTAATAAGTTCCTTTAACTTTTTCTTTTCTCCTTTGCTGAGTTGTTTTCTGAAAGTATATGTCTTCTTATTTACTATCTTAGGTATATACTTGAGATCTGTTATAAAAGTTTTATAATATTTACTTCAGTTAATCTAAATCCTTTATCTCCTCTTACTATTTCCTTAAGGTTGGCTACTTCTACTACCTTGCTAGTCTAAATAGATATGATTATTAACTGTACAACTTAGTCTTCTCCATAAAGTTTAGCTATGTTAAATTGATATTAGTTAATAACTACAATCTTGATTTCGCTTATATAGTCTATATTAATAACTCCTGTGTCAATTGTAATTCCAGTGACTGCAAGAGAACTTCTTAGTTTGATCTGACTATAGTATCCTTAAGGTATTCTTGTGACAATTTCTATTCTAACTATGCATAATTCTCTAGGTTGCAGTTTAATGTCCTTAATGGTAGAGAGATTAAATCCAGCAGCTTGTTCACTTTTTTGTTCTAATAGCTTGATCTTCTTATTGGTTTGTATAACTTGCATCATAAAGAATTCTTTTTGTTTATTCTTATCATCACTTTCTATCATCTATGGGCAGACTTCTCTTTCTAAGTTAATGGGTATTTTATAGTAATATCCTTTCTAAGTAATTTGTATTTTGCATATACCAAGGTCAATTACTACTCACACCTTCTTTAACTAGTTATTTCCAATGATAAGGTCATAGAATATAGTATCAACTACTATTGCTAATACTGGGATGATAAGTTTGTCAAAGCAGATATGTAGGTAGTTTATATACTTTGCTAAGTGGTATTATGATATATCTATCTACTACTATAATTATTATAGTTATAGCTTCTTCAATCTGCCATCTGAGTTGGTCAAGTATTGTTTTACTGATAATACATCCTTCAGCATCTGTATTGATAATGCATAGTATTGTAATTTCTTCAATCTGATATTGTGAGTATGTTGAAGAGTCTTGTAGTTCATCATCCTTTGATTATTGTACTATATTGATCTTTACCACTTTATATCTAGGTTGTACATCACTTATCTCTTTTCAAATTTACTGTTGGAATATTAGAAATTTAGTGAGTTATTCTATTTTGACTAAGATTATTATATCTTCCATTTTCTTCCATATATTTAGACTATATTTCTTGGATTTCCATAGCTTGTACTTCTTGTTTTCTTCACTTGCAAATGCTTCAGACATTGGTATATCTTCTTGAATAATATAGTTGACTTCTTCTTTGAAGAGCTTGTCTTGTTCATCACTGTTGAATTCTTGTTCTTATACTTATTATACTACCTGCAGAGTTTTCATTATATAAAGAGATCCTACTTTCTTAGGATGTTTGGGTTTTCATTTTTTTTATATAGCTGAGAATGTTTCTACTTGACTATATTCATCTTTACTGTTAAAGTCTTCTTCTTCAAAGGTTATAATATTTATTTAAATTTATCTTTAAGGCTCTAGTTAGGTAATTCTGCTTATCTCTATCATGTATCTTGAAGCCTAGTACCCTTTTTCTCCACATCTCCTATATATTCTTATATCTAGCTAAGTGCAGTCCCTTGATATATACTTATCTTGGTTACATCTGAAGCACCTTTAGTTCCAGATTGGGTATACATTTGATCCAGTTACAGAGGTTAAGTTTATTATAAATCATTAAACTGATTACTATATATTGATTTGCTTTTTAAGGTCTGAGATATATGCAATTATTTTGTTTATTTACTTAATGAGGTTATCTATGGCTGAGTCTTATTATAAAGCTGCTCTCTAGTTAACTGTTACTAGTAAGATAATGGATATAACTGCTGGTACTATATAGGGTTCTTGGAGGTTATTCAGCAATATCTGCTATATTATATCTTGACCTAGGTTTTGTACAGCTCAATATCTCTCTATATAATCTACCTTTTATATATGATTTAGTCTAACCAGGCTGGAGTATACTTGGAGGGCAATTTTTCAGTAAAGTCTGTTCATGAAAGACTGCTCTATAATAAGGTTCTGGTTGGCTACTAGATATCCTATAAGGTCTACTGCATATTGGATCTTTATATAGAAGGTAAGAGAACTTTTATTTATTCTCTAATACATTGATACTAGTTAATCCTTTATACTTTACTATATGTCAGCTATATAGTAGGTATCTCTCAACTATACAATAGTATTGGTAAAGGTTACTATAGCATTAGCTTCTACATTTGCTCTTTTTGCTCTTATATTGAATCTTCTATTTGCTGCTGTAGCAATTACTATAACATCATATGTGATCTTGACAAGTCCCTATAAAACTGCTTTTAGAATGTTCACTTTTGCAATGTTGTTGAACTGTCAGATTATATTGTAGATCTGCAAGTCTTTAATGAACTTGATTATTGATTTGGCTGGTATATAACCAGTGAAGATTGGTGGTCTTTCTATCATTTTGTATATGTTGATTTCTAGTTTGTTATCTGATTCATCATCAGATATTTTATAAAATAATACTTATAGGTCATTACCAAAATCAATAGCTGATTCATTATCTGATGATAACCTATTATATACTATAAGAAAGGTGATGAATTCTCTTGTTTTACTATAGTTGCTGTCAGAAGGGTTGGGTGTAATAAATTTTTCTTTCTCAGAGCCAAAGCTATTCAGTAATCTTCTTTATATGAAAAGTAAGAGTGTCCTTTGATGATCCATTTTGAATGATGCTGTCTTCCACTATAGGTATACTATTGTTACTTGAAGGGGTAGTTTAGTCCTGCTTAAATAAAGATATGAGAGTTGATCTTTTGATAACTCTCCTGCTAGTTGGTACTAAGATGTAACAAATATACTAATAACTGATCATTTATTTATATATACTAAGTGAGAATGCTTAGAGTATCAGATACAATATTTTTCTTTGTATATCCTTACTACAGCTATATGCTGTACTCTTCAGACTTTACTATGACTAATATTAAGATATTCTAAGACTCTGTGCAAACTAATTTATTTAGATAAAAATAAAGAGAATATTTATACAAATTTGAAAAAACTGAAAAAACAAATAAGAAAGACTTTGCTATAAGTATAACTTAATAACTATAAATAATATTTTATTGATAAAAATAAGATTAGTCATTAAAAACTATGTTCATCACTAATAGTGAGATCACTTACTAAAAACAACACTAACTAAAAATGAAAGAGAACAGAAAATTGTAGTAACTCTAAATCAAGCATAGTACCAAATTCATAAAAGTCAGGCAGTTTGGAGATTAGCTATCACAATATAGCTAAAAGTAACTCCTTGAATATTCAATAAAAAGAATTATAAAAAAATATATTAGAAATAAGTTAAGATAATTGACAAGATTAGCTAGCATATCTTACTATCCCAGATTTATGAAATAGTATAAAAGATTATATTCAAGAACTCTGAAGAATAATCAAATAATATAGAGAATTAATTTATAAATATTCTAGATATTCTCTTAGAGCTAGTGCTAAAGTAGGAATTGAATATAGATAGGAGGAATAAGAATAATGAAAATAATATTAGTTATTGTAAGAACAATAATAATAGAAATAATAGATGAAAAATCAGCTTTTAATTTTAGTTCTAATATATTTATTAGTACTCTTAATAAATCAAATCAAATTAGAATTGAATTAAAGCTAATTTAATTTGATCTAATTTGAATTCAAGTTCAAATCAGTTAAAAAATAATGAGAAATAATGAAAAAATATTATATTTGTTGTTATTTAAAAGTAAATACAATTGCTATAAGTAAATGTATATTAATTTAATAAAAAAAGACAGTTCTACTAACAAATTTATAATACTTTATTATACAGATATATGTATAAGAATATAATTAGAGAATTTGATTTAATTAAGTTTAAATCTTTATTTAAATTCTTGTTTGAATTCTTGTTTGAATTTAAGTTTGAACTTGAGTTTAAATTTAGATTCAAACTAAAATTCAAATTTTAAGATTTAAATCTAAAGTTTAACTTCTCAAAAAAAAAAAAAAATCTCATTTCATCATTCTAAATTCAAATGACATCAATAAGTTTTTTTTTTTTTTTTATTTTAACTTTCAAATCTCAATCTTAATAATAATTGCAGCTTATATAAGCAGTAGGTAGCCCATATATATAGATAGCTTGAGTAGTCTAGTATAATAACTTCCTCATATATAACCTTTATTAAAGTAATACTCTAACTCTAGCTTTATAAACAGCTTAATAAGTAATGAAAAGCACTAACATTTACTATAGTATCTTTTTTTTATAAAGCAAAGTATCTCAGGCTGTACAGATAGTTTAAAAATTACTATTTCTATTAGTATAAGTATTAAAAGGTTAGTTGAATATCTGACAGCATTTTACTAAGTCAGGCAATGTTTTAAAGTATAGTTATTATTCATAAGTAAAGGTGATATTCTATAATAGAGTATACTTAAGCACTTAACCTTTAACTAAAAAATATCTTTTATTGTAGGAAAGGAAGTTGTATGTTAATTATTATATTGTAATTTGCTATTTATATTATAGTATTTCATAATATACTATTTTCATACTTCTTATTTTTAGAGTATACTTAATAGTTTTATCTGTTAATAGTTAATAACAGCTTATTATATTTAAACAAATTTACACTTATTGATAGCTAACAAAAGATATGTAACTTGATTAGTAAAATTATATACTGCTATACTATCTATATTATCTACTACTATTTATAATACTATAATACTAAATAAATATATACTATAAACCAGATCCTCCTTTATCTTCATTATTGCCTGATAGAAGGAAGTGGTAAAAGTTCTCAATCAGCAGTGGTAATTTTAAGCCAAGACTTATATAGTACAATATATATAATTTTTAACAATCAACACCTTGCATAGATTTACTTTACCACCCATTTATACATTTTTGACTAAATAATAACCCTGACTGGCTACCAGTGATTTTGGCAGCAAGTGAATATTCACATATTTCCTGATTATGAACTTATGACTTTTGGACTTCAGAATTAACTATAGCAGGAAGATCTGACTCAAAGTTACAAGTTGCTCCTGCATTTCGTGTTGACCCAACTTAGATAAATCGGAAATCAACCGTCCAAATTTATCACCTATTGACCGTTGAGCGCGCCCTTATGCTGTTCTTGCAAGTCAACCATTCTCTTGTGAATAGTCAACCATTCTCTTGCATTTTTTATATTTTTTATCATGAAAAGGGGTGGTGAAGGAAGGAAGGGTAGGATTTCTGGCGTTTCAAACCTTGCCAGCTCGGATTTTGAAATGCATCATATTTAGGGGCTATCGCCGCACCCAAATCCCCTCTTTCAAAGCTGTATTTTTTTACCTGGTGGCGTTGGATTTGCTATTTTCCCTCTTTCAAAGTCAACATTAATGGCCTCGTTGCAATCCTCTGCTGCCAACCCTCCCGCCACTGCTGTCAACCCTCCCGCCAATTGCAGCCACTTCGCTGAAGGTGAAGCGATTGGTGAACGAGTCGAGTTCCGATGCTAAAGAAATAACAGCCATCCTTCTATTCTAAAATTGGTCATGTGATTACATAAATAATCTTAATAAAGCCATTTTTTCCTTTTTTAGTATAAATTCTTCGAGAAACTGAGGTTTAAAAGTTGTTGTCGAGTATACCACGCGTGGACAAAAGATTGATATAAAAAAAAAAAAAATGAGAGAGTAATGATAAAAAAAGAAAGCACTACGAATTTTATGAAGATGAGTCAATGGAAGAACAATACGTCGAGGGAATGTAGAAGAGTACAACAATTGATTTGAAAGAGAGAGAGAAGAGAGAAATGTAGATAAGCGAGGATAAAGGAAGGCTCAATTAATCACTCGTTTCTTTAAGGGATGCAGATGCTGGTGGAGACGATTTAGGGCTGCCGTTACTGGGTGTGACGGGGAGAGAGGACAACAAAACGGAGGGCGTCCGGCTGTTGGGCTTGTTGCTGTTTGGTTCGTGAGGTGTATTGTTGGAAGGCGAATGAGGAATTCCGGCCAAGGACAAGGCGGTCTGGACATCTTTGTCGATGTTGATGTCTGTCAGCTCGATGGAATTACGCGTGAAGCTGCGAGCGAAGTTAGTTAGCTGATAGATGGGAATCGTAATGCCGTGAACAATGACGGAGGAAAGGACCACGAAATAGACGACTGGAACGATTAGGGAACGGGCAAGCGCATTTGGGCCGTTAGGAGCAAACTGCTCTTGAGCAACCATTGCGTAGAAAATAGCACTAACGCCTAAGTATTTTGCCAAATGGTTATATTTAATTACACTTGGTGGTAAATACGAAATAGGACCGCACTTTAGAAACTGACGGAGGATATACCTACCCATAGGCCCAAACCATCCACTAAACAGCGCCTCACGATATGTTGCAATGGCCGGGATGGTGCGCTTCAACGCGACGACGATAGGTATGCGTCTGAACAGAAGTACCAAGATCGCAAGAATGACAAGGCGCCATAGATTCAGCCCAAGAGCAGCGTCAACGAAAGCTCCCCATGGCTGCGCAAATATTGACCAAAGAGCCAGTTAATTGACATTAACACAAAAAACTTATTACAAATGAATATAAGCCGTATTTACCATGGTTGCTCCGATGAACGCAAAGATGGCCAAGTTGAGAAGCATATCGATCACCTGAAGTCGCCAGTACAGAGAAAAACGAATTAATTACACGCTTATTGATTACACTCACTTCTTTAATAGTAACATTCTTTTGACTAAGTTAGGGGGAAAAAAAAAAGAAAAAAAACTCCATACCTCCTGCAAATGGTCCTCTTCAGTTTCTTTCCAGAACCAACCATCCCAATTAAAAGAATTGCCAGCAATAAAGCAAGCGAGAAGATCGTCGCTGCCGATAATCCCGACCGTGCCCATGACGAGAAGCTGAGGAAGGAAAAAATTGAAGACAGATAAAAGCATGAGAAAATGGATAATATAAACATTCTGTGTGTGTGCACACGCAAGAGAGACCTACTGTTAACGCAATAGGAAACGCCAAAAGTGACACTTTATCGATCAAGCGCCTGCAGAATCGAGTAGTAAAAAAAAAAAAAAAAAAAAATCCATAATGGAAGTCAGAAACGATATACTCAACTATCAGCAGGTTTATATTCGGCGCCCAAGCTATAGCTCTCAAGTGACTCTACGAAGTCACGGTCTCATCTCTGACAACTCACCTTCTCTCTGCAAACTCAAGAATTTTGCACGCCAGATAGCCGACGACCAGACCAATAGCGATGGAGAGAAGAATCTGGTACACACAAATCTCGTAGGCCCATTTACCAATGGCCAAGCTGGTGGGTTGGATTTGGATCAAGTTGATTGCGAGGAACAAGAAGGGGAAACCGAGACCTGAGGAGAGAGGTGGAGAGTAAATCAGGATTTTCATGCATAGCAAATATTTTTAATGTTTGCAATTTTATCTCGAACCTGAAATCAATCAAAGTTCAATGTTAAATACTTACCATCGTTCGCAGCACTGTTATTTCGTAGAAGGTTGATACAAGTAAAAATTCAAATACGTTCCAGGTGAGAGAGTAATTTATTTATTTTCACTTCAGAAAGGGAAGAAAAAATTTCGCTCTAGCATTCTTACCTCTCAGATGCTAAGATATTTCGTACATCTACAGGCACACGCTCCTCAGCAAACCGACCTTGTAAAATAGAGTTGGCTAAAACCTTTCATGGGCAAAATGAATTCCGATACAGTCAATCATGGCGTATAACATAACAACAAAACGAAAACGGCACAAAAAAAAAAAGTCAGAGTTTGCAGCAAGCAAAAGAACCAAAGTTTGGTGCATTTACTGGGTCGGTAGGTGTAAAGCATGAGGCAATCAAGAGCGATTCCAACTGGGTCGAGAGAATAATAAGAAATGTTATTCTTTTGAGAATAATTATGTGTTTTTAAATTTTCCGACTAGCTTATCCATCAACATAGATGCAAAAAAAAAAAAAAAAAAAAAAAAAAAAAAAAAAAAAAAAAAAAAAAAAAAAGAAGAAACAAAAAAAAAAAAAAAAAAACAAAAAAAAAAAAAAAAAAAAAAAAAAAAAAAAAAAAAAAAAAAAAAAAAAAAAAAAAAAAACTCACAAGAGTCAATCCTGGAACCATCAACCAGACACAAAGTCCACTGATAGCCCACATCCAGATCATCACCGGGACGAGCATGATAATGAGAGATACGAATTCTTTCTTCAGGTAGGCTCTGCGAAGAAAAAAAAAAACAAAAAAACATAAATTTAGGAGGAATTGTTGCTATAAACATGTCCTATTGTCGACAATATAAAACGCCACATACTTGGGAAGCGAAATTCCTACTACCATGACTTGGATTGCAATAACAATCCGGGTAAATCCGAGAGTAATTTGGTTCACATCACCCCATTTCCCGACATCGATAAAGTTGGCGCAGACAGGTCCGACGATGGCGCCAGCGGCTATAGCTATGCCTTTTTTTTTTTTTTTTTTTTTTTTCGCGAGAATGGTAGAAAGAATTTAGCCAGACCAGTCACACTTATAGACCTCCATATTTTTATATGCAAAGTCGACAAGAATAACTTACTTGCTTCAGTTAGATATAACTTTTCCTTGATAACTGCAGAGACTAGGCTAAACGCTACGATAAATCCACCCAGGACTGCGGCAAGAACCGCGAGGTCGTTAATAGAAACCGCGATGTCGCTACCAGACATAGAGTAAAGTGGCTCACAGGGGAAAGATAGGAGGATTTAATTTGCACAAGGAAGTCGATGATTGATAAGGGGTTGTGCTGTATTAAGGATAGATAAAGTGAAGGGCTCGTGGTATAGTCAGCTTTCGCAGATGATAATTTATAGTCAGTTTTCGCAGATGATAATTTTCATGGTGTTTTTGAAATGCGAACAGAGTTATTAACACAATTCTTGAGAGAGGGTTGGGAAAGAGATGCAGTTGAGGGAGTTGAAACCTGTTTTTCTTTCTTTGGGGGCAACGATTAGAGCAGAGCTTGGGAGCAAGTCCAGTCTTAATCGGGGCCCAGAGAGAGTTATATAGAAATTAGCAGATAATTTGCACGTCACTCTTGTATTTACATAGTTCATAGTATGATGTCACTCTATTTGTAAAATGCAAACCCCTCGGCCTCCATCCATTTGGCAAAAGGCAACTCCTTTGGCTTTCTGCCTCCATTTACCTGGTAAAACACGATACTCTTGGCTGCCAAAACACAAAACGTGACACCCTTGGCTGTCTCTATTTACCTAGCAAAACGCGACTCCTTTAGCCATCTGCTTGGTAAAACGCGACTCCTTTGGTCATCTACCTGGCAAATGCGACACCTTTGGCCATTTGCCTCCATCACCGGTACCCTTGCCTTGATCCTTGAGGTAAGTTGTTTAATTCACAAAGATAATTGAAGGTTGGGTTGAGTTGGTTGGGTTAAATATATTTATAATAAAAATAATATAAAATAGTAATTAGACTTAAAGTTAAAAATTCTCAAACTTTAAAATTTTTAAAAATGATTTTTTTTTTAAAAAAAAGTGAAATTTCATCTTTAAAGTTAATTAGTTTTTTTTAAATTTTAACTTTTGGAACAATTTCTAATTGGCTATAGTGAAATTATGCCAAGGAGTTGTATTTTACCAGATAGATGGAGGTAGATAGTTGAGGGTGTCACATTTTGCCAGGTAGATGACCAAAGGAGTTGTGTTTTATCAGGCAGATAGAGGCAGATGGCTAAAGGAGCATTTTACTAGATAGAGATAGATGGCCAAGGGTGTTGCATTTTGTTAGATAGATGGTCAAGGGTGTTGTGTTGTGTTTTGGCCGTTTTAATAGGTAAATGGGATGGAAGTTGTGACGTGCTCTTAGCAATCTAAAATAATCGCTAATTTCTAACTCTGGTCCCTTTGGATCCGCTGTTCTAATTAAAAATTAACCATTTCCGCCGCCGTGTGCTTTTTCATTACAGCAATTCTCTACCTCTAATACCATGAAAAACCATTTCTCCCGTTTTCGAAACAATCCAAACAATCCACAACGTGCCGCCAATCCCTCGGTCGAGCCTACTCCGCGGAACTCTTTGGATGGACAGCCTCTAAAGCACAGACTGAACAGCAGCTTGAACGCATTAAGCCTGTCGCCTGATAGGAAGTCGGTCGTGGTGGCGGGGCGGGAAGGTCCGTGATTGGTTTAATGGATCATGCACGACGCGTTCCGCGAATATCCATCTCGCGTGGAAATCATTTGATCAGGCTCCATTTATCTATCATCACCAGTGTTGAAGATTTTGGACGTATCCGAGTACCACCAAGTGACTGAGAGCGCCAACTTTCGGAGTAGCGTCAATTCACACAATGCTGATGTTAAAAATTTACACAATACTGATGTTAAATGGGGCAACAATTGTAAATAAATATCTTTTATTCTGTTTATATTTTGCGCCGCGAAAAACCGCATTTTCTAACCTCTCTCTTCCAGTCTCGCATAACAAGATTGCTACGGCACATACGAATGGCAACATTGTCATTTGGGATCTTGGCAAATCGGGTAGAAAGACGGGTGAGGGTAAATTGTCTTTTGTGGTCTAGAGATGGGAAGGAATGTTTGGGAGAAGGCTTGGGAGGAGAGAGAGCGATGAGAAGGTAGAGCATGATGCGATTAATGCTTATCGTGTTCGATGTTCCAGTTGAACGCATTATTAACGAGGAGCACAAACGTGCCGTCACTCGCATATGTTTCGCATCGACGCACGGGTCCTTATTGCTGAGCGCATCGAGTGACTCAACGATGAAATTGTGGGTACGTGGTCGCGTTGGTGTGAAGCAAACGAGTCGCTTATTTTAATGGGCGAATGGTTTTTTAACCATATTCAACCCAATATTTGTCGAGTAGGATCTTCGTGACAATAAAAGCGCACGCAACACTTTTGAAGGCAAATCGGACAACGTGCGCGACGTGCAGTTTAACCCACTTTACTTTTACGAATTTGCCGCCGCTTTCGAGAACGGGACGATTCAAGTACTCGCCTTTTACTTTTTCATTTCTATCATCGTCATTTTTCGGGCAAAACTTGAAATACCGAACTGAATGAAGAAAATTTCTGCACGCACACGCTTCCGGCATCTCTTTCAGAAATGGGACACACGCGGTAAACCTGTCTACGAGCGCAAGATTAATGCGCACAACGGCATTTGCCTGACTGTGGATTGGCATAGCGATGGTCGAATTTTAGCTAGTGGCGGGCGCGATAAGAATATCCAGGTATGGGACATGACGATGGAGAGCCGCAAGCCGCAGTATACCATCCGCACTATGGCCCCAGTGGCACATATCCAGTGGCGGCCCGATCACGAGAACGAACTGGCGTCTTGTTCTTTAGGGTCAGATAATAGGGTGCACGTGTGGGACATTAGGAGGCCAAATATCGCAAAGTATTCCATGGAGGAGCATACAATGGTTCCAACGGGTATGGAATTATTGTAATGATAAAGTGGATCCATGCCACGCCACACCACGCCGCACCCTCAAATACTTTGCCCTATTCTTTTATCTTACTAGGCTTTGTTTTTCTCGATGCCGATACTCTCTTTTCTGTCTCTAAGGACGGTTATTTTATCCGCAATGATATCCGCAACGCATACCACCTGGTCGACCTGCTATCCAAAAGTGGCATCGGCTGGAATGTGTACGGGGATGTGGCCTTTGCAGCGCCGGAAGCATTAATGTCGCCGCCGGCTCAGGGGGTGGTGAGAGAGGCGAGAGCGGTGGACATGTTCGTGGATGATTTGTGAGTTGACGGTAGGGTTTAAGGGAGGGATGAAAAAAAAAAAAAAAAAAAAAAAAATCGGTTGGATGTGTCATCCCGGTGTTGAAGGATTTTTTAATCGCTCTGGCCACCCACCTTTGAATCTTATTATTGATAGAGCGATTCCAGGCCTATCGAGCCAGCTGCCGAACAAGCGGTCACCCCAAGCAACGGAGGCGGTACGCATAACGCCTGTTACAAATCCTCGCCAATACTATCCTCCCTTTCTCTATCACCTTATTCATGTTTGCCTCTCACATCGCCAACTTCGCCCATGATCTGGCTTCCACTCATTGAAAGGCGCCGCAATACCAGCCATCACAGACCTGCAGCATCATCCAGTTTCCTCTGTTCAATTATCGAGCGTTCACTTATCTGGCGCGGAACTATGTAACACTGGGTGAGGATGTGTGGCGGGCGTGCGAGCATAATTTCAAAGTAAGCCTCCTCGATAAGGAAATACTTCCTTTTTTTCCCCCTTTTTTTCTTTTCCTTTGGGAGGGAGAGGGAGAGCTTCTTGTTGGCCTCAATGGTGGGAAGCCGGTATGCATGCAGAATAATCATGTATTAAGACCTGTCGGTCTATATCTTTCTGTTTTTAATAGGTTGCACTGGATATACAAAAGTACCGCGCGGCACAAACGTGGAAGATCATACAACTATTGTACACACATACAACTGAAGATACATCATCACATTCGGGTATGTTGCGGACCAGACCCTTCATTTTGTGAAAAACTTACGGGCTAGCCACGTTCTGCTATGGAAAATAAATTATACATTCTCATCTAAATACATCAAATCAGAATCGACAACGGCAGATACTTCCATGGAGACGATATCAGCGGACATCATTTCCGCGGTAGATGGCACGGCCAAGCCTGACAACGCGGACGCCTGGGCTAATGTATCTACTACTCATTCAATTCTCCTCCTGGGGTAATTTAAAAGTACTAACCAACCTTCTGCCGCCACAACAGAGTCAACGCTCCTCCGGATATGATTCCGGTGAATCCAGTGATGACGAATCGGAAGATCTCGGCCCGACGAACCGCGGTCGTCGGCGTCACACGCATCGTCGTGGCCTTTCATCTACTACCGAGCGCGGGTCCGACGCCGGGGATTCGTCGGTGCAAGGAACACAGTCCGTTGCGTCGACGGTGATAAAGCCCCAGGAGCATGCACAGGGAAGTGAGAATAACAACGGAGTTGGCGACATAAATGAACGGGAAGTGACGGCTTCAGGAAGGGGCAATCGGAGGCCTGTGTGGCAACATCAAGATGTAGTGGAAAACTTGTTGGAATATTATACGGAACAGGTGTCGAATTTTATTTTATTTTTAATTGGGAGGGCTCGCAAAAGGGATACTTTGTGATTTTCTTTTACATATATTTCCTTATGGCTGGTTCTAAAGGGCGATGTGCAGATGTGCGTAACGCTATCGCTTGTGCTCAAAAAATTTCGTGTGGCAAATGACCAGCAAGAGGAGGCGTGGTTCCATGCCTATCTTGGTACGTATACATCTGCTATCGAGGCGAGTTTTTTTATTGCAGTCGGACATGCGTAAATCTGAATTGATTAAGAGTTGTTTCAATTGAGAATTCGACATCTCGGATCACTTATTATTGATAATGCATTACTCATTAATTATATGAAACCATGCGCCTGTTCGAATAACACGTAGATCTGTTGCACCGCTTCAAGATGTGGTCCGTTGCGACCGAAATAATAAACGCATGCCAAGTACAAAGTGTGTTGGGCCTAAATCAGGTTCGTGCCTTGGTATGAAGTGACGTAGCGTTGTCTTGACATAGCTCAAGGTATCGTTCATGGTGCGATTGGTAAATGATTTCATGGAGCCTTACCTTTTCTCGTTGCAGGAATCGAACGATATCAAGGTTAATTGTAACAATTGCTTCAAGTCGGTGGCAAACCCTAATGGTTCCTGGGTGTGCGATAGATGTCACAAGCTGCTAAACCCGTGCTCGATATGGTTCGTTATTTCTGATACAGCCTTTATTTATTTTGGTGGGAAGAAGCTGCAATGTTGTTTTAGAATTACTTCTACTGCTCTAATTCTGTTCATTTTCTTTCATTTTGTTCCTCTTTGAAAATTCAATTAGCCACCAAACCGTTAAAGGCCTCTACGTTTGGTGTCAAGGCTGTAGTCATGGCGGCCATTTGCGACACATGCAAGCATGGTTTGTGGAAACTTCGGAGTGCCCAACGGGATGCGGGCACAAATGTAGATTAGATCACATGCAAAAAACTGCCCCGGAAATACCAAAGTAAAATCTCCACCTAGTCCGTCAAAACAATTTATAGGTTTTCTTATCAGCCGTAGCTGTGCATTCATTGCTCTCCCATCATGTAGTTTACGGCGGCTTCAAAATAATGACCATATCTCCTTAACTACACATGTAATAAGCCGTTCAGAAGTATGGCCTTCCACCATTGGATGGTCTTTATTGATCCATTTCATTTCAATTCTTTTGGAAGAATTGGTACATAATCTTCCGTACAAGAGAAGAGAGGACCTCGGGCTCGTGTTGGTAGAATGCCTGTGCACACGAAGAAGCATGATGTATTTCGTCATTAGGGTACCGAAGATATGAAGAATAGCAACCAAAGCAGCAGCGATAAACAGGAGAACAATGCTAGTTGCATCATCAGCGGCAATAGCAACTCCAGCGAAGATGATCTCGCAGCATACCATTATAACTCCCATCGCCATCGAGCACATTATGACCTCGAAATGTTTCATCTTGAACATGAGCTTACGCTGATACATAATCTCGTACAGGCTTTGCATGGCCTTGGGTAGTACATACAAAGCCAGTTCGGACCTCCGCTTCTTCTCCTCAATAAAGATTGACACGCCTGCGCATATCATGCCTGCAACGTAGTACAGTAGTTTTGGGTTCGACGTGACCCAACCCGCCGCCATCAGGTTGCGGTGCAAGCAGATCTGGTACTGATAGAGTGAAATGAAAGTGGCAAAGAAGCCACCAGATTTGAGGGACGCGATCCCGGTGCGAGTAAGAAGCTTGATAGGCCTGGGATATAAAAGATGCGAAAATGTTGATGTGTGGAAGTGTAAGGATCGATCAACAGATTGATAATAAGGGAAGCGACTTACTCTTTGAGGAAATGCTTTGTTCGTAGCAAGAGCATAGGCACCAGGTGCAAAGACGTGTAAACAGGAAGCATGTTGCGAAACACACGGTAGAACCGCTCGATGAACGTGTAATTACACGAGTCGAATGGGGGGTGTAATAACTCACTGTGATGTATATAGGTGTAAGTGTGTGCACAGTTATAGGTACAGTCATCTAGCTCGCCTCACCCTCCCACCAACTTACCATGGAATCGCATCCGGGTATAATGGCAAACTAGAGATAGTCTTAATTGCGTGCACCGTTGGGTGATACTTGTTAGCAACGTTAAGTGCGTGGTTCACGTCTAGTGGCATGCCACGAATGTTGGCGCAATTAAGTTCGAGCATCTCTCTGGGCACACGAGCGGTATGGAGCATGAAGTTGTAGAAATCAGGAGGGAGAGTGTGGGGTTGCATCTGGGGTAGACGAAGCGTGGGACCGATCAATTCGCGAAAGTGCAAAGGCGAATGAGGTAATGGTGATGATTGAGACTTACAACATAGGCGTATAGGACTTGAGCTGACGCCAGCGCGAAGAGAAGAGCGTCGCCGTGCTTAAAATCAATAATATGTCGGGATTTACCAGCATTATATGTAGCTTGTAGAGCACTAGAGAAAATAAATCAAGAATTTTTATGAGTATTAGTTGATGAGAAAATTGAGAGGGTGCAATGCCAATGGCATTGAGAGCAGTGGACCATACCGGACAAACAATTGTTGTGCAATATCCACCCGTCGTTCGGGTTTTTCAGCCAAGAGTGCTAAACTCGCAATGGAACCTATTGTTTATGAGGATACATGGTGAGTGAAGCGAACAAATAGATAATTTAACGACAGATCCAATCCGTACCAGAAATAAATCCATTCAATCTGTCATCCACACCGCGGCCGTATCGTAACGAGTTGTTGATCAGCTTCCACAATAATGAGAAGATACCAAACATGGCCCCGAATCGGAGGGAATCGGTACCCTTGAATGCCGTCACGACGGCCCGTGATAGTGCTGATCTGGGGGGAGAGTTTGGAAACGTTAGAGTCGTTTTCAGTTTTTGGGAGCGAATCCACGAATTTCAGTATGTAAGATGGCCTGCTTACCTCCCGCGGATAACTCTTAGGATACCGAGACATAGGTTAACGCCTGCTCGGACGCCGTACGCCAATACGAAGGCCCCTATTAAGTTGAAACGAAGAATATAAACATCATCGGATTCCAGGAAGCCACGTAACACGCGCATGCTCGAGAGGCGCGGGCCAACCAAGAATTGTCAACGTACTCGCCCCGCCCTCGAGCGCGTGGGTTATGATCGCCATTGGCGTACTCGGCAACGGCCAGTCCTTTGGATCGTTCCGTTCGGACGGGAACCTTGACACCGAAGGACGGCGATAAGACGTGCCGGAAGGCTCGGTGTTTGCGGACGGAGCAACGTCGGCCATACCGGGTGGGTAGGTGGGAGGTGAAAGGGCGGGGAGGAGAATCCTCGAGCGGGAAACGATCAAAGGTGAACTTGCCAGTCACAGAGCTTCCATTGCTCCTTTCCTTTCGGTTGGGGTTGCCTGCGCCATGTGACTCTGCTGCTTCCGTGCGCCGTATCTCAATCCCCAACATGTATACTTCACATGTCAAAGCTGCCGGAAGACCATCTACATCTATGCCGCTGCGGGGCTGCGGGGGAGCTACAGATTTATCAACGCGCCTGACACGTGCAGAACGCGCGCGTTTATTTTAATTGTTAATAAATAATAATTAATCTAAAACGCAACTGCTGACCAACTCGGTACTTTATTTATTACGCTTTCAAAATAGGTGGTTGTACGACACACACACACACAAAAAAAAAAAATAGAACTGGTGAAGATCGCTCTATCCTTTAGGCTTCTCTTCAATGGAATTGAATAAATTATTGCCCAAGATGTATTTTCCTTGCCTTTAAGCAAAGCCAAATTGCACGCTACTAATATAGTTTAACTTATAAAGTCGGATTTACTCTAGGATTCTCTAGATTGACGAATACGGGATTGCAAAGTTTCTAAAACCTCTGGAGCATCCGAGTCGCCACGATCCCAGTTATTTAAACCCATGTTTTTTTTTTTTTTTTTCTCTCTTACCT
>RBNK01000428.1:0-26180 GCA_003990785.1 Endogone sp. FLAS-F59071 | reverse complement strand
CTGATATTGAGATATTCCAAGACTCTGTGCAAACTGATTTATTTGGATAGAAATAAAGGGAGTATTTATACAAAATTGATAGAACTGAATGAACAAAATAATAAAGGCTTCGCTACAAGTATGACTCAATAACTGCAAATAATATTTCGTCAATAAAAATGAGATCGGTCGCTAAAAACTATGTTCGTCACTGGTGGCGAGATTGCTCACTAAAAACGACACTAACCAAAAATAGAAGGGTATAGGATGTTATGGTAACTCCTAAGCATAGTACAAAATTCATGAAAATCAGTCAAGTTGGGAGTCAGTCATCACATCTGGGGGCTCAACTGGGAATGTCTCATCCTCGAGACTAGATAAAAGCATAGTAATTTCATTTTCGATGGCCTGACGGATTTGAGCAATCTCCGCATATGTAAGTTTGACGATGTCAATGGTTTTTCCATAGAACCTGGATAAAATCTATTTGTATCCTAGAAAGAGCGTGTAGGTCCTGTCGGCTATATCTTTTTCGAATTTTGACAATGGCATCTCCTGTTTCTGTAAACGGCGTCAAAGATGGCAAGCATGTCCTTGATGGAACCTGATTGTAACATCGGTGACTCGGCTTTGATTACATAGCCATCCATGATACTGTCATGTCAGAATGAGGAGTTTTTCGGGGTCTTCCTCTTCGTCCAGGGGAACTAGGTTGATCGAGTTTGGTTCCCTCATCAGGGCCTCCTTAATTGCTTTTTCTACGTCCTTTCTGTGGTTGCGTCTGTTCGGCATGGTATGTCTTGATTTTGCTTCGGTAGACAGGGGTGGGGAGAATAGAACCATTAAGTCTTCTAAGCCAAATTGTGCTTTCTTTTATAGCCTGTACGTAGTATGGTCCTTCCCACTTCGGTTGTAATTTAGCTGACTATGACGATTCTACTATGTTTCAGTATACGAGGACTTGATCTCCGATATGCAAGGGGGTTACATTTGCCTTCTTGTTTTGGTTCGTCCGTTGTCTTTCCTGCGCTTTGTCGATGAACACGAATGCCTTCTTTCGGATTAATTGTAGCCTGCTGATGTCTCGTGCGATGTAAGCCTACAAACGATCGTCATATATTCCATTGTCCTTTTCGGGGTGGTGGAATTCTCGGTTTGGAAATCTCCCATACACAAGCTCGAAGGGGCTGAACTTTGTTGATGCTTGGCGAATGGTTCGAACCGCAAAAAGAGCACTATTAAGATAATGGTCCCATGTTGCTTCTTGATCGATAATTTTTCCCAAGATGTTCTTGACCATCTGGTTAGTGCGTTCAGTTTGACCATTTCCTTATGGGTGGTACGATGTCGTTCGGATATGCTTGATATGGTAAGTCCGCTTGAGTTCCCTAATTAATTCATTCAGAAACTCCATGCCTTGGTCGCTGGTTATTTCCTTTGGTACTCCGTGTCGGCAGATAATATCGGTGTGCAAGAACTTAGCCACTGTCTGTGCATCTGTGTCTTCGACTGCTATCGCCTCCGGATATTTTGTAAAGAAGTCTACTGCTAAAATAATGTATCTTTTTCCCGTTAATGTTACCGGCATGGGTCCTATAACGTCTATTCCAATGTGTGAAAATGGCTCAGCCTTGATGGTTGCAGAAGCAGCTTGGGGCATGTCTTTTGCTCTTGCTTGTTTTTGGTATGTGTCGCAATTTCGTATAAAGTTGATTATGTCATCTTGTATTCCGGGCCACTATGCCGAATTCCTGAGTCGATATAAAGTATTGTCCTGACCTACGTGTCCAGATAACGGATGATTATGTGCTAATGATAAAATGTTTGATACGTCCTTCTCCTGAATTACTGGAATAATGCATCCCTCCTTTTTACGATATAATAAATTGTCCTGAATTTCGTACTGCCTGCCAGTGGTTAATAAAATGTTTTTCGTCCAATCCTCCATATCTTCCCTCATTTCCCTCCTCGTCAACCAAATCACCAAATCGTAGTATAGTGTTGCATTCATTGCTGCGCCCCGCCTTGGGCATCCAATAATGGCATTCTACTAAGTGCGTCGGCGTTCTGATTTGTTTTTCCTTTCCTGAACTTTACCATGAAATCATACTCTTGAAGCGTCATGATCTACCATGCGTACATTCCACTTGGATCGGGTCTGTTGAACAGCCATTTAAGTGCCAAATGGTCCGTGATGACTTCGAAGTGTCGTCCGATAAGGTAATATCTGAACCACTTGACTGCCCATACGACTGCGAGACACTCCAGTTTGATTGATTCATAATTCTTCTCTGCACCGCATGTTCCTCTGCTTGCATAACAAATCACTCGTTCTAAGCCTTTGGTATCGTCTTGCGAGAGAATTGCTCCCACTCCTATTGCACTTGCGTCGGTATAAAGCTTAAAAAGCTTCGTCCAGTTTGGTTTTGCTAGTACGGGTGCGGTTGCCAGAGCCTTCTTTAATGCGTTGAGTGCTTCTTGCTCAAGTTCGTTTTGTTCTTCATCAATTTCCACCCAATTGTAGCTTTTTGTAAGGGTTGCGTATAGCGGTTCGGCTAAGCTTGCGAAATTGCGTATATACCGTCGGTAGTATGAGGCTAGTCCCAGAAAGGCGCGCATCTCTGTTCGGTTGGTAGGTTTCTTGAACTTGGTAATGGCTTCCACTTTGGCTGGGTCAGTTCGGATTCCTTCTTTGTCGATGATGTGCCCGAGCATCGTAACTTTTTCCGCAGCGAATGTACACTTCTTTGGTTTCAAATAAAGGCCTTCAGTTCTCATTCGGTTGAATACCTCACGTAATGCCTTGATGTGGTCCGGGAATGTTACTGTGAATATCGTAATGTCGTCAATGTACACCAATAACGTTTTTCCGACGAGATCTCCGAATATTTTGGTCATCATTTTCTGGAAGCTGGCTGGGGCATTCTTGAGTCCGAATGGCATTCGTAGATATTTCCAATAGCCTTGCGGTGTTACAAAGGAAGCGATCTCTTGCGATTCTTCGTCGAGTCCCATTTGATAATATCCACTAGTCATATTGAGAGTTGTGTAGAGGCTTGCACGAACTGGTATCTTTGAAAAAGTATCATCAATTCTTGGTATTGGGAAGGCATCTCCTTTAGTGATGTCATTCAGTTTTCTAAAGTCGGTACACATTCTTGGAGTAAAGGTTCCGGCTTCCAATCCTTTTTTGGGTGTGATGATGTTTGGAAATCCCCATGGGCTGTCTGTTTCGGCTGCCATTCCTCCTTTGACCATATCGTCGATTTCTTTTTGTTGCCATTCGATATATGCCAGTGGTGTTCAGTATGGTGCACATTTGATCGGAGGGTGCCCTTGGACGTTAATGTGGTGGAAATGCTTTGGCGGTTTCAGGTTGATTTCTTCAAAAGTTGTCGCGAATATGTCAGAGTACTCATTGATAAGTTCTTGCAACTCCTTTCTTTCTTCTTTGTCGAGCTGTTCTCCGAAGGTGTACACCTTCTTATTCACTGTTTTTGGTGCATGCTTGAGTTCCATTACGATTTTTGTGATATTCATTCCGGTAGATCCGAACCCTTTGTCTCCTCTAGTTGTTTCTTCAAGGTTGGTTACTTCTACGGCCTTACCTGTCCAAATAGGTATAATTATTAGCTGCACAATTCGATCTCCTCCATAGAGTTTGGCTATGTTGAATCGATGTCGGTTGACAACTACAATCTTGATTTTGCCCGTGTAATCTGCATCGATAACTCCTGCGTCAATCGTAATTCTGGTGGCTACTAGAGAACTCCTTGGTTTAATTTGGCCGTAATGTCCTTGGGGTATTTTCGCGGCGATTCCTGTTCCGACTATGCATGATTCTCCCGGTTGCAATTCGATGTCTTTGACGGTAGATAGATCAAATCCGGTGGCTTGTTCGCTTTTTCGTTCTAAGAGTTTGGCCTTCTGATTAGTTCATATAATCTGCATTATGAAGAATTCTTTCTGTTCATCCTCATCATCGCTTTCTATCATTTGCGAGCGAACTCCTCTTTCTAAGTCGACGGGTATTTCATAACATCGTCCTTTCCATGTAATTCGCATTTTATATGCGCCGAGGTCGATTACTGCCTGTACTTTTTTTAACCAGTTATTTCCGATGACCAGGTTATAGGATGTGGTGTTGACCACCATTGCTGATACTGGGATGATAAGTTTACCAAAACGGATTGGTAATTCATGCACTTTGCCGAGTGGTGTTGCGACATGTCCGTCAGCTACTACGATTGTCATAGTTGTAGCCTTTTCGATCTGCCACCCGAGTCGGTCGAGCATTGTTTTGCTGATAATGCATCCTCCAGCGCCTGTATCGATAATGCATGGCATTGTAATTTCCTCAATTTGACATTGCGAGTATGCCGATGAGTTTTGCGGTTCGTCGTCCTCCGATTGTTGCATTGCATTGATTTCTACTACTTCATAACCAGGTTGTGCATCACTTATCCCTTTTCGGATCTGCTGTCGGAAGGTCGGAAATTCGGCAAGTTGTCCTATTTTGACCGGGATGGTTATGTCCTCCATTTCCTTCCATACGTCTAGACCATATTTCTTGGATTTTCGCAATTTACGTTCCTTGTTTCCTTCACTCACAGATGCTTCGGACATCAGCGTATCTTCTCGGATAATTCGGTTCACTTCTTCTTCGAAGAGTTCATCTTGTTCGTCACTGTCGAATTCTCGTTCTTGTGCTCGTTGTGCTACCTGTGGAGTTTTCGTTGTATAAGGTGATCCTGCCTTCTTGGGACGTCCAGGTTTTCGTCTTTCTTGCATAGCCGGGAATGCTTCCACCTAGCTGTACTCATCTTCACTATCGAAATCTTCTTCTTTGAAGGTGACGACATTTATCTGGGTTCGTCCTTGAGTTCTTGATTAGGCAATTCGGCTTGTTTCCGTCATGCATCTTGCAGCGTAGTGCCCTTTTTCTCCACATCTCTTGCATACTCGTGTGTCAGGTTGAGTGCAGTCCCTTGATATATGCCCATCTTGGTTACATCTGAAGCACCTTAGGTTTCCAATCGGATACGCATTTGATCCTGTTGCAGGGGTTGGATTTGCCATAAATCGTTTGACTGGTCGCTGTGCATTGATCTGTTTTTTGAGGTCCAATATGTGCACAGTCATCTTGCTCATTTGTTCAATGAGATCATCCATGGCTGGGTCCTTTCGTAAGGCCGCTCCCCAGTTGACTGTTGCTGGTGCGATGGTAGGCACGACCGCTGGTATGGTTCGTGTTTCTTGAAGGTTATTTGGTAAAATCTGCTGCATTATGTCTTGACCCGGGTTTCGTGCAGCCCAATATCTCTGCGTGTAATCCACTTTTTGTGCATGATTTAGTCCAACCGGGCTGGAGCGTACTTGGAGAGCGATTTTTCGATGAAGTCTGTTCATGAAGGATTGCTCTATGATGAGGTCTTGGTTGGCTGCCGGATACCCCACTAGGTCTACCACGTGTCGTATCTTCATGTGAAAGGCGAGCAGGCTTTCGTTCATCCCTTGGTACATTGATGCGAGTTGATCCTTCATGCTTTGCTGTATGTCAGCGGTATGATAGGTTGCTCTTAACCATGTGATGGCATTGGTAAAGGTTACTAAGGCATTGGCTTCTGCATTTGCTCCCCCTGCTCCTCTATTAAATCCTCCATTTGCTGCCGTAGCGGCTATTGCGGCATCATATGTGATTTTGGCAGATTCTCGTAAAACTGCTTCTAGGACATTTACTTTTGCAACGTTGTTGAACTGTCGGATCGCGTTGTAAATCTGCAAATCTTCGATGAACTTGATTACTGATTCGGCTGGTACATAGCTAGTGAAAGTTGGTGGTCTTTCTGTCATTTTGTATGTGTTGTTTTCTGGCTCGTCGTTTGTTTCGTCGTTGGATGATTCGTAAAATAATACTTGAAGGTCGTCACCAAAATCGATAGCTGATTCGTCGTCTGATGATAATCCGTCATGTACTGTAAGGGAGGCGATGGATTCTCTTGTCTTGCTGTAATCGCCGTCCGATGGGTCGGGTGTAATGAATTCTTCTTCTTTGGAGCCGGAACTGTTTGGTGATCTTCTTCGTATAAAGAGCGGGGGTGTTCTTCGGTGATCCATTTTGAACGATGCTGTCTTCCGCTATGGGTGCGCTGTCGTTACTTGAAGGGGTAGTTCGGTCCTGCTTGAATGAGGATGTAAGAGTCGGTCTTTCGATAACTCTCCTGCCAGTCAGCACCAAGATGTGACAAATGTACTAATAACTGGTTGTTCATTCATTCGTATGTACCAAGTGAGAATGCTCAGAATTATGGACGTGATATCTCTCTTTGCGTATCCTTACTACAGCTTTATGCTGTGCTCTTCAGGCTTTACTATGACTGATATTGAGATATTCCAAGACTCTGTGCAAACTGATTTATTCGGATAGAAATAGAGGGGGTATTTATACAAAATTGATAGAACTGAATGAACAAAATAATAAAGACTTCGCTACAAGTATGACTCGATAACTGCGAATAATATTTCGTCGATAAAAATGAGATCGGTCACTAAAAACTACGTTCGTCGCTGGTGGCAAGATTGCTCACTAAAAATGACACTAACTAAAAATAGAAGGGTATAGGATGTTACAGTAACTCCTAAATCAAGCGTAGTACAACATTCGTGAAAATCATTCAAGTTGGGGGTTGGCCGTCACATCTGGGGGCTCAACTGGGAATGTCTCATCCTCGAGACTAGAAAGAAGCATAGTAATTTCATTTTCGATGGCCTGACAGATTTGAGCAATTTCCGCATATGTAAGTTTGACAATGTCAATGGTTTTTCTATAGAACTTGGATAAAACCCACTCATATCCAAGAAAGAGTGCATAGGTCCTGTCGGCTATGTCTTTTTCGAATTTTGACAATGACATCTCCTGTTTCTGTAAACAGCGTCGAAGGTAGCAAGCACGCCCTTGATGGAACCTGATTGTAACGTCGGTGACTCAGCTTTGATTACATAGCCATTCATGATACTGTCGTGTCAGGATGAGGAGTTTTTCGGGGTCTTCCTCTTCATCCAGGGGAACTAGGTCGATCGAGTCTGGTTCCCTCATCAGGGCCTCCTTGATTGCTTTTTCTACGTCCTTTCTGTGGTTGCATCTGTTCGGCATGGTATATCTTGATTTTGCTCTGGTGGACTGAGGTGGGGAGAATAGAACCATTAAGTCTCCTAAGCCAGATTGTGCTTTCTTTTATAGCCTGTACGTAATATGGTCCTTCCCACTTCGGTTGTAATTTAGCCGACTACGATGATTCTACAATATTTTAGTATACGAGGACTTGATCTCCGATATGCAAGGGGGTTGCATTTGCTTTCTTGTTTTGGGTCATCCGCTGTCTCTCCTGTGCCTTGTCGATGAATATGGATGCCTTCTTTTGGATTAATTATAGTCTACTGATATCTCATGCGACGTAAGCCCATAATCGATCGTCATACGTTCCGTTATCCTTCTTGGAGTGGTGAAACTCTCGGTTTGGCAATCTCCCATATACAAGCTCGAAGGGGCTGAACTTTGTTGATGCTTGGCGAATGGTTCGAACCGCAAAAAGAGCACTATTAAGATAATGGTCCTATGTTGCTTCTTGATCGATAATCTTTGCCAAGATGTTCTTGACCATCTGGTTGGTGCGTTCGGTTTGACCATTTCCTTGTGGGTGATATGACGTCGTCCGGATATGCTTAATATGGTAAGTTCGCTCGAGTTCCCTAATTAATTTATTCAGAAACTCTATACCTCAGTCGCTGGTTATTTTCTTTGGTACTCCATGTCGGCAGATAATATCGGTGTGCAAGAACTTGGCCACTGTCTGTGCATCTGTGTCTTCGACTGCTATTGCCTCCGGATATTTTATAAAGAAGTTTACTGCTAAAATAATATATCTTTTTCCCGTTAGTGTTACTGGCATGGGTCCCATAACGTCTATTCCAATGTGTGAAAATGGCTCAGCCTTGATAGTTGTAGAAGCAGCTTGGGGCATGTCTTTCACTCTTGCTCGTTTTTGGCATGTGTCGCAATTTCGTATAAAGTTAATTACGTCGTCTTGTATTCCAGGCCACCATGCCGAATTCCTGAGTCGATATAAAGTATTGTCCTGGCCTACGTGTTCAGATAACGAATGATTATGTACTAATGATAAAATGTTTGATACGTCCTTCTCCTGAATTACTGGAATAATGCATCCCTCCTTTTTGTGATATAATAAATTATCCTGAATTTCGTACTGCCTGCTGGTGGTTAATAAAATATTCTTCATCCAATCCTCCATATCTTCCCTAATTTCCCTCCTCGTCAACCAAATCACCAGATCGTAGTACAGTGTTACATTCATTGCTGCGCCCCGCCTTGGGCATCCAATAATGGCATTCTACTAAGTGCGTCGGCATTCTGATTTGTCTTTCCTTTCCTGAACTTTACTGTGAAATCATACTCTTAAAGCATCATGATCCACCGTGTGTACATTTCACTTGGATCGGGTCTGTTAAACAACTATTTAAGCACCGAATGGTCCGTGATGACTTCAAAGTGTCGTTCGATGAGGTAATATCTGAACCACTTGACTGCCCATACGACCGCGAGACACTCTAATTTGGTTGATTCGTAATTCTTCTTTGCGCCGCGTGTTCCTCTGCTTGCGTAACAAATCACTCGTTCTAAGCCTTTGGTATCGTCTTGCGAGAGAATTGCTCCTACTCCTATTACACTTGCATCGGTATAAAGCTTAAAAAGCTTCGTCCAGTTTGGTTTTGCTAGTACGGGTGCGGTTGCCAGAGCCTTCTTTAATGCGTTGAGTGCTTCTTGCTCAAGTTCACTTTGTTCTTCGTCGATTTCCACCCAATTGTAGCTTTTTGTAAGGGTTGCGTACAGCGGTTCGGCTAAGCTTGCGAAATTGTGTATATACTGTCGGTAGTACGAGGCTAGTCCCAGAAAGGCGCGCATCTCTGTTTGGTTGGTAGGTTTCTTGAACTTGGTAATGGCTTCCACTTTGGCTGGGTCGGTTCGGATTCCTTCTTTGTCGATGATGTACCCGAGCATTGTGACTTTTTCCGCAGCGAATGTACACTTCTTTGGTTTCAAATAAAGGCCTTCAGTTCTCATTCGGTTAAATACCTCATGTAATGCCTTGATGTGGTCCGGGAATGTTACCGTGAATATCGTAATGTCGTCAATGTACACCAATAACGTTTTTCCGACGAGATCTCCAAATATTTTGGTCATCATTTTCTGGAAGCTGGCTGGGGCATTCTTGAGTCCAAACGGCATTCGTAGATATTTCCAATGGCCTTGTGGTGTTACAAAGGAAGCGATCTCTTGCGATTCTTCATCAAGTCCCATTTGATAATATCCACTAGTCATATCGAGAGTTGTGTAGAGGCTTGCATGAACTGGTATCTTTGAAAAAGTATCGTCAATTCTTGGTATTGGGAAGGCGTCTCCTTTAGTGATGTCATTCAGTTTCCTAAAGTCAGTACATATTCTTAGAGCAAAGGTTCCGGCTTCCAACCCTTTTTTGGGTGTGATGACATTTGGAAATCCCCATGGGCTGTCTGTTTCGGCTACCATTCCTCCTTTGACCATATCGTCGATTTCTTTTTGTTGCCATTCGATATATGCCGGTGGTGTTCGGTATGGTGCACATTTTATCGGAGGGTGCCCTTGGACGTTAATGTGGTGGAAATGCTTTGGCGGTTTCAGGTTGATTTCCTCGAAGGTTGTCATGAATATGTCAGAGTACTTGTCGATAAGCTCTTGCAACTCCTTTCTTTCTTCTTCGTCGAGCTGTTCTCCAAAGGTATACACCTTCTTATTCGCTGTTTTTGGTGCATGCTTGAGTTCCGTTACGATTTTTGTAATATTCATTCCGGTAGACCCGAACTCTTTGTCTCCTCTAGTTGTTTCTTCAAGATTAGTTACTTCTACGGCCTTGCCTGTCTAAATAGGTATAATTATTAGCTGCGCAATTCGATCTCCTCCATAGAGTTTGGCTATGTTGAATCGATGTCGGTTGACAACTACAATCTTGATTTCGCCTGTGTAATCTGCGTCGATAACTCCTGTGTCAATCGTAATTCCGGTGGCTGCTAGAGAACTCCTTGATTTAATTTGGCTGTAATGTCCTTGGGGTATTTTTGCGGCGATTCCTGTTCCGACTATGCATGATTCTCCCGGTTGCAATTCGATGTCTTTGACGGTAGATAGATCAAATTCGGCAGCTTGTTCGCTTTTTCATTCCAAGAGTTTGGCCTTCTGATTAGTTCATACGATCTGCATCATAAAGAATTCTTTCTGTTCATCCTCATCATCGCTTTCTATCATTTGCAGGCGAACTTCTCTTTCTAAGTCAACGGGTATTTCATAACATCGTCCTTTCCAGGTGATTCACATTTTACATGCGCCAAGGTCGATCACTGCCCGTACTTTCTTTAACCAGTTATTTCCGATGACCAGGTCATAGGATGTGGTGTTGACCACCATTGCTGATACTGGGATGATAAGTTTACCAAAACGAATTAGTAATTCGTGCACCTTGCCGAGTGGTGTTGCAACGTATCCATCTGCTACTACGATTGTCATGGTTGTAGCTTCTTCGATCTGCCACCCGAGTCAGTCGAGCATCGTCTTACTGATAATGCATCCTCCAGCACCTGTATCGATGATGCATAGCATCGTGATTTCTTCAATCTGACATTGTGAATATGCCGATGAGTTTTGCGGTTCGTCGTCCTCCAATTGTTACATTGCATTGATTTCTACTACTTCGTAACCGGGTTGTGCATCACTTATTCCTTTTCGGATTTGCTGTCAGAAGGTTGGGAATTCAGCTAGTTGTCCTATTTTGACTGGGATGGTCATGTCCTCCATTTCTTTCCATACATCTAGGCCATATTTCTTAGATTTCCGTAGCTTGCATTCCTTGTTTCCTTCACTCACGGGTGCTTTGGACATCGGCGTATCTTCTCGGATAATTCGGTTCACTTCTTCTTCAAAGAGTTCATCTTGTTCGTCACCGTCGAATTCTCGTTCTTGTGCTCATTGTGCTACCCATGGAGTTTTCGTTATATAAGGTGATCCTGCCTTCTTGGGACGTCCAGGTTTTCATCTTTCTTGCGTAGCCGGGAATGCTTCCACCTGGCTGTACTCATCTTCGCTATCGAAATCTTCTTCTTCGAAGGTGACGACATTTATCTAGGTTCATCCTTAAGTTCTTGATTGGGTAATTCGGCTTGTTTCCGTTATGCATCTTGCAGCGTAGTGCCCTTTTTCTCCACATCTCTTGCATACTCGTGTGTCAGGTTGAGTACAGTCTCTTGATGTATGCCCGTCTTGGTTACACCTGAAGCACCTTAGGTTTCTAATCGGATACACATTTGATCCTGTTGCAGGGGTTGGATTTGCCATAAATCGTTAGACCGGTTGCTGTACATCGATCTGTTTTTTGAGGTCCGATATGTGCACAGTCATCTTGCTCATTTGTTCAATGAGATCATCCATGGCTGGGTCCTTTCATGAGGCCACTCCCCAGTTGACTGTTGCTGGTGCGATGGTGGGCACAACCACTAGTATGGTTCATGTTTCTTGAAGGTTATTTGGTAAAATCTGCTGCATTATGTCTTGATCCGGGTTTCGTGCAGCCCAATATCTCTGTGCGTAATCCACTTTTTGTGCATGATTTAGTCCAACTGGGCTGGAGCGTACTTGGAGAGCGATTTCTCAATAAAGTCCGTTCATGAAGGATTGCTCTATGATGAGGTCTTGGTTGGCTGCCGGATACCCTGCTAGGTCTACCGCATGTCATATCTTCGTGTGAAAGGCAAGCGGGCTTTCGTTCATCCCTTGGTACATTGATGCGAGTTGATCCTTCATGCTTTGCTGTATGTCAGTGGTATGATAGGTTGCTCTTAACCATGCGATGGCATTGGTAAAGGTTACTAAGGTATCGGCTTCTGCATTTGCTCCCCCTGCTCCTCTATTAAATCCTCCATTTGCTGCCGTAGCGGCTATTGCGGCATCATATGCGATTTTGGCAGGTCCTTGTAAAACTGCTTCTAGGACATTTACTTTTGCAACGTTGTTGAACTGTCGGATCACGTTGTAAATCTGCAAATCTTCGATGAACTTGATTACTGATTCAGCTGGTACGTAGCCAGTGAAAGTTGGTGGTCTTTCTGTCATTTCGTATGTGTTGTTTTCTGGCTTGTCGTTTGTTTCGTCGTCGGATGATTTGTAAAATAATACTTGAAGGTCGTTACCAAAATCGATAGCTGATTCGTCGTCTGATGATAATCCATCGTGTACTGTAAGGGAGGCGATGGATTCTCTTATCTCACTGTAATCGCTATCTGATGGGTCGGGTGTAATGAATTCTTCTTCTTCGGAGCCGGAACTGTTTGGTGATCTTCTTCGTATAAAGAGCGGAGGTGTCCTTCGGTGATCTGTTTTGAATAATGCTATCTTCTGCTATAGGTGTGCTGTCATTACTTGAAGGGGTAGTTCGATCCTGCTTGAATGAGGTCGTGAGAGTCGGTCTTTCGATAACTCTCCTGCCAGTCGGCACCAAGATGTGGCAAATGTACTAATAACCAGTTGTTCATTCGTTGAGAATGCTCAGAGTGTCAGACGCGATATCTCCCTTTGCGTATCCTTACTACAGCTTCATGCTGTGCTCTTCAGGCTTTACTACGACTGATATTGAGATATTCCAAGACTCTGTGTAAACTGATTTATTTAGATAGAAATAGAGAGAGTATTTATACAAATTGAAAAACTAAAAAAAATGGCTTCACTACAAAAATACTATCTGATCATTGTAAATTACTGGATAATCTGACAAAAGATGACTTAGAGATGATCTGAGTGATAATCAATGATAGATGGGATCAGGAATCATTACCAGAAGGTCACAGAACATTCTCGAAAATCAGGCAAGTTACATGTCAATCGTCACATCTAGAGGCTCAACTGGGAATGTCTTGTCCTCAAGACTCTCTAGGTCAGCAGCAATATGAATTAGCTATATGAGAGAAGCTAATAAAATAAGCTCCTCTGAATGCAAGTCTCCAAAATTGTGTATGTGATCTATACAGTGGTGAGCATAACATTGTCACCGAGTCTTCAAGTGAATCTGTCTAAGTTATTCAAAAATATAAAAATAAGAAAATACTATTCTTGATAAGGATATTACTAAATAAAGAAGTAGCTCGTCATATTTCTATAAACAAACGACTCCTGGATATGAAATAAAATAAAAGGGATAATAAAATAATGATATATTGAATAATGTCCAAACACAAATAAATGAAATAAGTATCCATCGAAGATTGCTAAAAAGATAATAAAAATATAATAATGTCCGATCTGAATAAAAGGGAACAAGTTACTGAGATGATAAATGAAATGTACAATAAATGAAATGTACGTCAAATAGAAATATGTTATTGTTTAATGTAAAAAAAAAGGTGAAATCAATCAAAAATAAAATAAATAAATTAATTGTTCGATGAATAAATAACTGAATAAAATAGACTCCAGAGCACCGAAATATTAAAATATATAACTGAAGACCTGGGCTCATATTTTCTTTCTCTTTTTCCACATGTCGTCACGTTATTGTATACACTGATCTTGTCGATATGTGTTCAGGTATTCGTGTACATCTGTTTGGGTATGCGGTCATTCTGGATTCGTGGTGCTCAGCTTGCTTGCTTGTCCTGCTCATTTCAGTCATTTCAGTCATTCTAACTTCTTTTGTTTTTCGTTTTTCATTTTTCGTTGCAGATTTTGCTAGAATCCCCAAAAATCTCTCTGCATAGTGCGCGTGTGAGTCATTCTGCTGATTTCGGTAAGTAGCTCTAGATTTTACCATATGTGGGGGTCGTGGTGCATTCCTTTATTCCTTGCATGATTCAGATATGTGATTCTAATGTTTTGTTTATCCACGAAGCTTGTTTTTGGGCGTGAGCTGATTTGTTGTTTATTTTCCTTCTAACTCTTAGGTCATTTGTGTGGATTGGGTCCTCGGTCGGGTGTCCTTTGGCTTCATCGATGGTCTGGCTGATGAGCTGAACTAATTCGCCAGTCTAAATCATTCGAGCTAGGGGATTCACTAGGGTTATTTATAACTGTTGACAATGAGGTAAGTGATTTGGGCGTGTATATGTATATATGTGCATGTCATGCTTGTCTGAATGCTGCATGTCAGTCAGACTGAATATCGGTCATGAGGTCTTAGGGCATGGGATTCATGCGTAATTCTATTTCTGGTAACTTACTTTCGGCAATTCATTTCTTGGCTGGTCTCATCATTTTGGGTATCTTGTCATATATCTTGCTCTCTTGTTGTCTGAATTTGTCTGTTCTCTTCGACAAGGGTTATCTACTTGGGTCAGCAATGAGGTGTCTAGTCTGGGTAAGTCCTTGAGGTCATACTAAGATTCGGGGTAGGTACTCATACTTGGATGGTCATTTGCATGGTTATAAGAATAGGTCGTCTGCTACTTCTGTCTTCCTTGCAAGATCAAAAAGTCTTCTAAATCACACTCTACTCCTTTTTCATATACTTTTACTATGACTTCACAGTACTAACAATATCCAGTTACTTCTGTCCTTGGCAAGCATTGCTGGGATGACAATGATGAGGTTGTCTGTAAAACTCCTCCTACTAGTCGTCATTCCCAAATTGCGGCAGATGGTGATAACGAGATTGTTTGCAAAACTCCTCCAGGTTTTTGGGATGAAGCAGCCTGGTATTATGAACCAGACTTAACTCCCAGTCCTATGGCAAGTCTTCTTGTGGATTTCAAACATGAAGAAGAGGAGAAAGAAGAGGTTGAAGCAGCTATTGCAGTGAGCCTTGATTTCAACATGCTCCCAGTTGATGAAGGCTTTAATGCGGATGCGACGCTATATTCTGGTAGGTAGTTGGTAGTAGGCGGGAATCTTCCTGAAGTATTTTCATTTACTGACGATTTTCTTCTGCTATGTTTTTCTTATGTAATTAGAACTGTCTCAGAATCTAGTGACTTCTGAGGGATACTTGGATTCTTCTGGGGTTGATGTCTTGAATTCGAGCATCCTGGTCTCAACTCCAGTGGCGAGTCCTGTGGTGAGTTCTGCACCTTCAGAGGTTGGAGCATCAGATAAGGAGAATGAACCTCCTGAAGTTGATGATGAATAAGTATCTTCTTCTTCAATAATTTCATCAAAATTGAGAATTTCTATTAATTTTCTATGTAAATCTCTTCATCAGGGACAAGAGCGAAGTTCCTGGATCTGATTCAGATTCAGATGGATTTCAGACACCAGTAAGGGCTATCACCTAGCATGCTCTAGAGAGTCCTTCTCTTGTTCATGCTGTTGTTCTATCTGATTCTGCTTTTGTTCTATTTGATTCTGATGAGGAGAGTGAGATCAAATTCCCAGAGGTCGATCAGGTCGGTCGATTGATTAGATAGTTTTGCTCTGTCTTCTTCCATGTATATTGATTAAAAGCTGATTTGGCAATAAAGAAATCTCTTCAGTCAATAATTCGTTTCTTCTCCAAGTTGCTGTGATCATTTTATTCTTTCTCTAGGGCAAGTGTTGGTGGTCCTTCTGGTCATTTCTTATAGCGCATATCAGGGTGCGCTGGCTTTGAGGTAGTTATAATTTATCAATTTCCTATTCAATTTCTCCTTCATTCAGTTCGGTCTGTTCAATCGGTTCACTTCGGTTTCATTTGCTCATATATCCGTTTAACTTGATCATATGTCTCGTTCAACTTGCATTTAGCAATCGTTCAATTATTTCTTTCGATGTTCGCGGTACACCTGTTCGCTCATTGTTGCTCTTTGGCAATATTACTCTTTATCCGTTCTCTGTTCCTATTTGATAATTCGCTTCTGTCCATTTTGCTCTCCAGCGATCATGTGTAAATATAGGTCTTGTCTTGGGTGGAACCTGGTCATACCAGTGATTCGAACCTGCACCTGAGTATAGGGTACATGTCTTGACGTTTCCTAGTAGCATTTTCCTATAGTATGTGCCAGTTGCACTTTTCAAGGTAGTCTGTTTGTAGCTTCAGGTCATTTCGTTTCATTTCGTGCAGAGCATCAATTTAATGAGTCCGTGGTCATAACAGTTCAGTCCTGCTTGAATAAGGACATGAGCTTCGGTCATTCCTCTTCGGAGTACTTGATAAAGCTCCTACTAGTCAGCACTAAGATGTGACAAATGTACTAATAACTGGTCATTTGTTCATTTGTTCGCTGAGAATGCTCAGAGTGTCAGACGTGATATCTCCCTTTGTGTATCCTTACTACAGCTTCATGCTGTGCTCTTCAGGCTTTACTATGACTGATATTGAGATACTTCAAGACTCTGTGCAAACTGATTTATTTAGATAGAAATAGAGGAAGTATTTATACAAATTGAAAGACTAAAAAAAATGGCTTCACTATAAAAATACTATCTGATCATTGCGAATTACTGGACAATCTGACAAAAGATGACTTAGAGATGATCTGAGTGATAATCAATGATAGATGGGATCAGGAATTGTTGCCAGAAGGTCACAGAACGTTCTCGAAAATCAGGCAAGTTGCGCGTTGATCGTTACACTACTGTTATAATCAGATTCTATTATTAATAAAAGAATAGTTAAGGTTATTATAAAAAAATAATAACTATATAACTATATATAGCTATATATTTCAATTATTATACTTGTAGAATCAGTAATTATATTATTATTTTCATCCGAAGCTAAAGCTTGTGGAGTTGTTATTTATTGTAATGATGATAATGATAATAGACTTAAAGATTGTGAAGAAATATCATCTTCTTCATGCTTATTCCATTTATATTTATTCCTTGTAATTCTGCATTTTTTTTGATAATATAGCTTTTGTAGCTGAAGTGCTCACTTTATTAATCACTCTATTAAACTTTTATAATTATAAATATAATATTAGTATTTGAGTACTCTCTTAGCAATATCCATATTATAATGTCAAATTTATATATACTGTGATAGAAATATTTTTATTATGTTGAATTGCTCAAAAACATATTTGTACCACAGTACTACTTTACTTAGTATATTTCTTAGTTAGAGTAGTATATTTCTACATTTATATTATCAATTTCCAAATCGCGAATTGCATAATTCCGCCAATAATTGTTCTGATCACCAACAAATGTTTGCATTGCCAACAAATGTTCGCATCACCAACAAATGTTCGCATCTTGAACATTTGTTCATTTTCCTATTTTTAGTACTTTATTCCACTAGTATTTTATTATTTTATTACTTAGCAATCTGTATAAATACCCTGCTCGCAATTATCAATAAAATTTGGACTGTAACAAGCTAAGGAAGCTTCTTACAGACAACCCGAGGGATAATCCTGCAAAGTCTAAATAGACTTTGCAGAAGAAGCCTTAGTCTGGGACTAAGCAATGGTTAAAGAAAGAGAAGTTTATTATTATACAAAGCTTATTATATTCACTATTTAATACACTTTCCTGCTAGTCACCCCACCCTTCAAGCCACTACCACATAATCTGCTAAGACCCTAAGATATACTACAGTGAATATTTTGCTATTAGAATATTTTAGTCCATCACAATATAAGAAGCCCAATTTCAATCCTAGAATATAGCTACTTGATGATATAAGCCTTCCACTTTTCTAAGACTATCTTTATAATCTCTATATTCTATAGCTAATCATAACTTGATTTCCCTACCTCTATTTTCTCTTTCTTTATTGATAAGTAATTCATCTATCATAGCCTTTAGTGTATGGATTATTATTTAGCTACTCTTTCTTTTTTATATCTAGTGACTTCAGAACAGTCTAGTAAATATATACATAACCTCAGAATAGGCAGTAATAATCTTCAAGTTTGATGGCTATAGTTTGTATAGTAATAATATTATCATACATACCTTGTTTATTATTATAAAAGTAGCCTTGTCAAAAGATAATTTTAACACAAGTTACATTGATTATCTATATATATATATAATAAACAAATTTGTATACAGATATATAAATTTATAATATAAAAATTAATTTTAAAATAATGGCTACATAGAAATTTTTAAAATAATATATAAAGGATACTTTGAATTATATAGTTATTATAAGCCTATGTTATCAAGATTTTATTAAATATTTATAAAGATATTGATACTTATGCATTTTATACAAATTTATTTATAAAGATTCAATAGTTTAAATTTTTAAAAAAAAAACTCTTTGTAACTTTAAAGCTAGAAAGCATTTCTATTAATGTGTAATTTTATTAATTTTTCCAATAATAGGTTATAGAGGAATAGCATTTTTAAAAAATAATTAGTAAAAATTATTTATTGACTAATATAATATATTTATTAATAAAATTAAAAAAAACTCTTTATAGTTTTAAAGCTATGAAAATTACCTTTCAACCTGTATTTTTATATATATTTTTTTATACTAGTATTGTATAGTTATTGAAGTTGATAGCTGTAGTTGAGTATAGACTTGGTCAAATTATGATAAAATGAAATGAAAGAAACATCATCACTAAGCCACATTTTCATTGGGTTTGAGCAATATTTTCAAAAAAAATAAATATAATAAAAAAACACAAAAAAGCTCTTTGTAGAATTAAATATAAATAAGTTCTTTACTAGTCTATAGAATTTTATTTTTTATTTTAAAATCAGTTTTTTAGAAATTGAATTTTTAAAAAGAGTGGATGACTATAGACTTGGTGTACTATAAAGGTGATCTAGAGAGATTCCAAAGATAGCTTTAGTGATGTTAGAATCCTCAAGGTGTAATATAATATTTTTATCATTCATATAAATCAAATATATAAGAAATAAGAGTATAAAATGATAAGCAAGTGAAGGTTGAAGATGAAACAGATCTCAAAAGTCAAAATATAGAGGGTTATATCTAAATAGTGATTATAGATAAAGCTAACTTAGTAAAGATGATTGTAGATAATATCATATAGAAAGGTAAGAGATTACTATAAGTAGAAGTTATAGTAGTAGTGGTGGTAGAGGTATAGATATTATAAGTTTTTTTTTTTTGTTTTTTGTTTTTTGTTTTTTATTTTTTTAAGAGAATAGTATATATTAGAAAAATAGTTATTTAATCTATAAACTATTTTACTAAGAGCTATAAACAAAATAGCTATAGATATAGATACTAGTTATAGACTATGAACTATTATTAGCAAACAGCTGCAAACTATCCTAGAACTCTACTAGAATAATATTATGAACCACAAACATCTCTAAAACAATATCATGAACCACAAACTAACTAGAACAGTCTGTAAACAGTCTGAGAATAACTTTTAAGTATGAATTCTAGTTATAGACTATAAACTGAAAATAGTTTTCTAATGTTATGAGGATGAGACTCTGGGATCAGCAAAATATGGAAGATTAAAGGGCTCAATCGGGAACCAGTAGCTGAGCTAAGTTCTATATATGTAGAGGATTGAAGAGTGTATAAGGTAAGATATAGAGAAATAATACTTAAAATTCAAAGAGTTATATGTGTCTTATAAGGTGCAAAGGATAGTAAGTCTTTAGATGTATATCAACAATCAAGTTAATCTATCAATGTCCAAAAGCAATATATCTTAATATATCTCGGTTTGAAAATTACTAAGCAAATACTTTCTTTACTAGTTTTGTTCAGGTCTTAGACTTTGTATTTGGGCTTAAGCTCAGGGTGTTGAAATTATTAGCTTATTATATCTCTCTCCCATCAACAATCGATCATTACGTTACTCAATCGTGGCTTAGATGATCTTTGTTTTGTATCGACTAATCATAATTTAGTATTAATAAATACATATATACTGGCTTCATAAGCCAGTGTGCTCTTTACTCCAAACACACATTCGAAGATCAAATTTCAACAGGTTATGAGCTTCGAGCCACTCGAATTGCAGCTTGACAACCTGAGATCTACGCAATCATAGCATCTACGCAATCACAACTGCGATTACTGTAAGTGTTTATTTAATATTGTAAACAACGTGTCAAACAACGTGATAAACAATGTAACAAATGACACTATGATAAAGCAACGCGATAAACAACACATAATGATATAGCATTCAATGATAACGAAATAGACAATCTATACACATCATCATCGTCAGTAACAAGATCATCAAGATTGTAGTCTAAATCAAAAACAGACAACAGATATCAACCCCCTGATAATGATAATGAAGGATTGGATAGCAACCATCAGAGCAATATTGCATTTAGCCTCGATCGACAGGAACAGATGACTATAATGATCAGAAATCAGGAAGATAAATTAGATACGCTGACAACCCTAATGGGTGAATTGATGGCAAAAATCAACAAAACAAACACATCACCTAGTGCACCAGCCAATCAGAATGCAGCTACAGAAGGCAACATGCCACAATCACCATCACCATCACCAACAACATCAACAAAGCTTAATGATCTGGTGAAGGAGTATCTGAGATCGATCAACAAATTCGATAGATCAGGAGGCACACCCAGATTGTTTGATTACTTTGATGCCATAGAGCAATTTATCACCAGTGCCAATCTATCAGTACAAAAGGAGGAAGTCAACACAGTGATCAGTAAAATTACAGGCAATGCTAGAATGTGGTTATGAAGGCATGTGAACACATCAGGAGAATTTGATTTATGGAATGAGCTTAAAGAGGCTATGACGTAAAAATATGCACCAATGGAACAATTATTACAAATGCGCGATAAGCTTGCGATGATGAAGCAAAAAAGATCAATCGAAGATTATAATGACGCGTTCAACTGAATTATAGCGCAAATCGAAGATATGACTAACACAGAAGCTATACCGCAATATCTCCGGGGTCTAAGCCCCAGATACTGGGAATTAATACTTGCACGGGAGAATATGCCGACTACGCTGGAGGCTTTACAACTTATATGCATCAGGTTCGACCTGGATAATAAACAAAGGCGCGACGAAGCCCACGCAACAGACCGAGGTGGCTACCGAGGCAGTGACTGAGGCGGATACCGAGGTGGCAACTGAGGTGGCTACCGAGGCGGCGGTCGTGACAATCGAGGTGGAAGCGCCGGACGAAGCTGAGGCTATAACAATGATAACAGAAACAATCGAGGAGGTCATAATAACAGAGGTGACTGAGGCAGTGATCGCAGAGCCTATCAAGGTGGGAATTTTCGGGAACACCCTTGGAAATGTTATGTCTGTGAGGGAGAACACGGAATATTTCAATGCAACAAATTCAACGATTGGATAAAAATAGAAAAAGAAAAAGAAAAGACTAAACCGAGAGCCGAAGCAAATCTGGCAATTGGCACTATCATCGATTCGGGTGCCACGCAATATATGTTCAACCAATTGGAGATTTTCAAGACGGTAGCTGAGTATGACGGCTTAGTCACATATACAGGGAACGAGAAATTACATGTGACGCACATTGGGATAATTAAGCTCGACGACGAGCTGAAATTATAGGATATCTTATATGTACCGGAGATCACCAGAAATTTAATATCTGTACGGGTATTAATATGTGACAGAAATGACATAACCTTCAAGAGCAACAGATCAGTAATTAAAATCGGCACGGATCATGAAGAAATCAAAATCGGACAAGCCGATGGCAACCTATTTTATTTATCGATATCACCAGAGCTAGAGCTAGAAGCAAACATCGCTGATTCCAAGATTGATGACTATATATTATGGCATCACCAACTAGGCCATCCAGGCCAAAATACTCTACAATCAATCAACAAATTTGTTATAGGGCTCAGAGATGTGCGGCTGTCAACCGGACAAATCAAAATATATGCCAGATGTGAACACATAAAGTCGCACCACAAGCCTTTCGAATACGTGAAAAATCGATTGATGGAGCCTATCAGAAGGGTGTACTCAGATCTGTGTGGGCCGATGCCTATGCCATTAGTCAATGAAGCAAAATATATATTAACATTCATTGATGACACCACTCGCTATGTCACAACATATTTTATTGACAACAAAAGTGATACATTTGATTGATTCTAGACATTCAAGGCATTTGCCAAGATGCAATCGGGCCGAAAACTCAAGATTCTCCAATCAGATGGAGAAGGAGAGTATGTAAACACCGAGATGCATGAATTTTTAATCAAAAATGGAATTCATCATAAAATGACAATGCCGGACATGCCGCAACAAAATGGTGTAGCCGAATGATATAACCGGACATTGATGGAGTCAATCCAGGCAGTTAAAATTACTGCCGGCATACCTGACAAACTTTGGGTGGAACTTGTTGCAAGTGCTATATATTTACACAACCGATTGCCAATACGAGCTAATAAGGAGAGTGCTTCACCATTTGAATTATGGCATGGTCACAAGCCTGATATCAGTAACTTGCACATCATATGGGCTGACATGTATATGCATATTCATAAGGGAAAAAGGTCGAAACTGGTGCCCTGATCCAAAAAGCTTAAAATGATTGGCTATCATGATGAAAAAAAGGCATACAGGCTCTGGGATCCAATCAATAGGAGGATAGAGATTAGCTGCGATGTCATATTTGATGAATCTATTATATTAAAATTCCCAACAATCGTCAACCCAGAAGATCAAGAATATGTTATTGAAGCAATCATTGGAGAACGCAAGATTGATGAAAAAAGATAATATCTGGTTAAATGGCTAGGCTATGATGATGACGACAACACCTGGGAGCCAATCGAACAATTGATAAATACAGAAGCTCTACAAATTTGGCAAGATCACATGTTAGAAGCTAATTTAATTGAATCGACCAATGACCTAATGACCTACAAGGAGGCAATTTCTCTACCTGATGCAAAGCTTTGGGAGGAAGTGATCAATCAAGAGCTTAAATCACTTAAGAATAATGACATGTGGACGATTGTACCTGAGGTGTCTGTAGGACGCAAGCTGATTAGATGCAGATGGATTTTAAAAAGAAGCTCAACACTGATGAATTGGTTGCCAGGTACAAAGCGAGATTAGTGGCCAAGGGATATTCACAACAGCAAGGAATTGATTACGATGAAACATTTGCTCCTATAGTAAAATTCACATTGATTAGGGCACTTTTATTGATCGGAGCAACTCTAAACTTAGAAATTCACTAATTAGACATAAAAACTGCATTCCTGAATAGCGATCTTGATGAAGAGATCTACATGATGGTACCTGAAGGAATCGACCAATCGGAGCTGTCACTGAGAGCTGTGTATAAGCTCAATCGATCACTGTATAGACTAAAGCAATCACCTCGTATGTGGAATCAGAAGATCGACAACTACCTCAGCCAATCAAATTTTACAAGACTACAATCAGATTACAGCATTTATCTAAGAAAGAGACAAGAAGATCAATCGCTGATAATTATTGCCATATATGTCAACGATCTACTAATTCTGGCCGACTCAATGGAAACAATGAACAAATTCAAGATAGAACTTAGCAATGCATTCGATATGATGGACTGTGGCGAAATTAAACATTTTTTGAGTATTCGAGTCATGCGCGATCGAAAAACACACATGATCATAATTGATCAAAGCCACTTCGCTAATCAAATCATTATAAGGTTTAACATAACGGATGCTAAGCCAATCAGTATACCCCTTGATCCATCCATTTAACTTAAAGCTGAAGAGAGAAAATCCACAGACCAAAGTCTATTCAGACAAATGATCGGTAGTATAATGTACCTGATGATTGGGACAAGACCTGATCTAGCTACTGCTGTCAGCATTATCAGTCAATTTTTGGTCAATCCAATGCAAGAACATCACCATGCCCTCAAACGATTATTAAGATACATTAAAGGAACAGCCAATTATAAGCTGTGCCTTGGACGCAATCAGGATCTAAGACTGATTGGTTTCAGTGATGCCAACTGGGGAGGAGACATTAATACATGACAATCAACTATGGGCTATATCTTCAACCTATCAGGAGGAGCCATCAGCTGGTCAAGCAAACGCCAACCAACCATTGCCCTATCAACAACTGAGGCAGAATATATAGCATTAGCACATGTGATAAAAGAAGCCATTTGGCTATGCACCCTATTGGATGAGCTAGGATATTTGCCTAATTGTGCAACAACCTTATTTGAAGACAACCAATCAGCAATTGCCCTCACCAAAAATCCAATTAATCACACTCGATCAAAGCATATTGACATTCAGCACCACTTTATTCGAGAGAAAGTTGAATCAAAGGTAATAGATATCATTTACATGGTGACAGATGAAATGATCACTGATGCATTAACTAAGCCACTTATGCAACCAAGACTTGAAATGTTGATTGCAAAAATGGGCTTACATAACTAATCTTTTTTAAAATTTCTATTTCCTTTACCACGTCATTCTTATCACTCAAGTAGTATTTTATATATAATTATTTGCAATAAATGTACTTCATGGATGCCATTCATAATGTACAGTTGAACATTTTATTTTTATTCTTTTATCTTTATTTTTATTTATTTATTTTTATCGAGATATGTTAAGCAGGGGGAGTGTTGAAATTATTAGCTTATTATATCTCTCTCCTATCAATGATCGATTGTTACGTCACTCAATCATGGCTTAGACGATCTTTGTTTTGTATCGACCAATCATAATTTAGTATTAATAAATACATACATACTGGCTTCATAAGCCAGTGTGCTCTTTACTCCAAACACACATTCGAAGATCAAATTTCAACACAGGCAAAGATTTATTGAATGAAAATAAAGAGGGTATTTATATAAAACTTGAGAGATAGTACTGAATATAATAATAATACATCAGAAATTGCTAAGGAATTATAGATCAAGATCTTCGTGGATGAATTGGACTGTAATTTTCGAAATTGGGATAAAATCACTGATTTTAGGGTAGTAACTGGTGACAGTCTAGTAGTTAGTGACAGCCTGGTAGTCAGTGACAGCCTGGTAGTTAGTGACAGCCTGGTAGTTGGTAACAGCCTGGTAGTTGGTGACAGCCTAGTAGTTGATGACAGCCTGTGTTACATTAGGATCATCCTCATGGTCAGTGTAATTACTAATTTTATAAGAGTCAGAAGACATGGCAGTCTGAATCATTTATAGTACAGCAAAGTCCTCAGGGCTTTCAAAAACTTTATTACTTTCAGGGGCTAGGAGTATATTGTTGGGAACTTGGGGGATATCACCATTAAATTCAAGGGCTTTAAATATATCATCGGGAACTATGGCGTCAATGTCAAGGGCTATAGCTTCTAGGTTGGTGGGATCATCATTAGGTTTAAACACCTCGAAATTATTGAATGTATAGTCTTTGTTAGTGTTGGCGTCATCTTCTAGGAACAATGGTTCCTCGTTTTGGTTATAAACTGCTGGTTCTGGGTCGAATTCCTCCAAAAGGATGTCGAGAACATCCAAGCACTGACTGGTCTTCATTTTGCTCTAGTGCTTAAAGCTTAGTTTTCCCAAATGCAATACTACTGTTGGCTAGTACTTGAAGACTTGATATGTTCTTGATCTAAGTCTCTTTTCATTCTTGTTGAGACTGAGGTCTAATGGTTCTGGAGCATTCAAGGTTATGTCCAATGCATATCCTAATTAGTAGTAAGACTTGAAGTAGAACACGTTCTATACTCTTTCAAAGTATTTCATATTGTTGTATATAATATCCACCATGTCCAAGAGATCTTTAGTGTAATCAACCTCGATGGGGGCCTATAGTTCCATATCTCGATATAGGAGTGCTTGCTGAATCATGTTGGTTATGTCAGATATGTCCAGAGGAAGTAGTTAGGTCCTTCTTGTGTTGTTCTCCCTAGTGTATAGTCCTGGTCTCTCATTAGCAAAATTCCTTATAGGCAGCATTGTCTTGATATAGGATATTTGATGATGGTTACTAAGGTTAAAATATATATCTCCTCTCAATATAGGTTAGTTTTTTAGAGAAAGTAGATATTATAAGATTTTTTTTTTTTTTTAAGACTAGATATTAAGAAGATACTAATATTAAGAAGTTAATATTAAGAAAGGAAACTAAGAAGAGAATACTAAAGAGAGATACTGAGGAGAGGATATTAAGGAAAAAGAATACTAAAAAATTAAAAGATACTATAAATAATAGTATT
>RBNK01000427.1:0-26241 GCA_003990785.1 Endogone sp. FLAS-F59071 | reverse complement strand
CAAACCCACGAACAACAAAAAAAAAAAAAAAAAAAAAAAAAAAAAAAAAAAAAAAAAAAAGAGAATTTATGACAAAAAAAAAAAAAAAAAAAAAAAAAAAAAAAAAAAAAAAAAAAAAAAAAAAAAAAAAAAAAAAAAAAACAAAAAAAAAAAAAAAAAAAAAAAAAAAAAAAAAAAAAAAAAAAAAAAAAGTGTTTTTTTTTCTTTTGGCAACTGTGACTGAATAGGAAAAGGCGTTGTGGCAGAACGCGCAACGCGCATATGGCAGAGATGGTATAAAGGTGGGGGGGGATGAAAGCAAAGAAAAGAAAAGAGAAAAGGAAAAGAGAGACAGAGAAGAAAAGAAGAAAAGAAGAAGAGGGGAGGCGAGCACACAGTGGCAAAACACAGTGCAGCAAAAGAAAAGCAAAAACGCTCACGCGTTCCAGGCCATCGGTCTATACATACCCAGTTTGACAATAAAACATTTCTGGGGTCGCGTCTGTGACCTTTCTTTATAAAGCCGTCGGAAATCTACTTTCTTTCCTCCCATCTCCCTCAATCCCTTATTTCCCCCCCCCCCCATTCCCGTTCGTTCTTCCAATTCCATGGCGTCTCTAAACACCTTGCCGCCAGAGATCATTGCCCTCATTTCCCGTCTCCTTGTCCTCCGCGATCGCCTTTCCCTTGTCTCCGCCAACCGCAAGACCCATCTTGCCCTTAACCACCTTGCCACGACTTGGAGCCATCTCCACATTGAGGATCTCAACACAAAGGCCGCCGATCGCTTCGTCGTCTGGCTTCTCGATCGCCGGCTCGCCTCTCCTTCGCGTCGTGCCCTTGTTCATACCTTTGTCGCCCGTCATACTACCTTCTCCACCCTCGCCCTCGACCGCCTCTTTCTCAACCTCCCTCACCTTACCCACATTGACCTTCGCGACTGCCTCCTCTCCGCCCTCGCTATTCGCAGCATGCTCTTTGTGTTTGCTCAGCTCAATCTCCGCCGCCCAAACATTGTCACCTTCTTTTTCCGTTCATGTCAGTGCGATCACTTTCACAGTCTGCCGCACACCCTCGTTGAAATCGACGCGCTCGTCCGCACTGTTTTTCATCCGGATGTTCTCACCGACATCTGCCAGGCCTGCCACCAAGCCTACTCATCTTCAACATTCACCTGTGCCTATTGTGCCGCCACAATCTTTCTCTGTGCCGATCACACCACACCCTCGTGCAATGCTTGCGAGACCACCGTCTGCCAGACCTGTGTCTCGGCGGGCCGTACGTCGCTGCTCCTCAACCCTTGCGTCGCGTGCGAGAAGCCCCTTTGCAAAACCGCCGCACATACCTTTACATGTTACACGTGCAACGTCGCCATTATCGCGTGCGATGAAAAGTGCTCGAGCATCCACATTCAACGAGCGGGTTGTTTGCGATGTAACGCGAAGCCTTGTCTGAGTTGCCAGGTGGGGGAGACGGGGGAGATTGAGAGAGCAGTCATGGCAAGTGAACAGCATGCGACAAGTGCTGTGGGGATTGTATCGGGAGGGTAGTCAATGGCTGATTTTGTAAGAATGAATGTGTGAGCAAAAGAGGTATGCCGTTTCACGCTTTCCCTAAAAAGCTTTTGAATTTCCGCCTCATCTGTTTGCAATTTTTTTTTTTTTAAAAAAAAAAAACTACACTGCATACTGTTTCCCTCTTGGTTAGCCTTGCTGGAAGCTTTTTGTGCCACACGGGAGGCTTGGTCGTGAAGCTTGTGGCTCATGTCTCTTTTGCGTGGGGGACATACGGAGAAAACTTTTTTTTTTTTTTTTTTTTTTTTTTTTTGAAATCAAACTTACAAAAATTAATTTAATTTTTTTTTTTTTTTTTTTTTTTTTTTTTGTTTCCTCCAGTAGGAGGGCTTTTATCTCCCCCAATCCCCAATAACATCCGTCAAATTCGCTCCCAAGCCCGGAAACTCTGGGGGTCCGCAGCGCATTCTCTGCTCGAATCTCGCTGGGTTCGCAGAGAGAGAGACAATGTATTAGGATCCTGACGGTCAGTCAGGTTGCGCGGGGGGGAGCATCGTGTAAATTTTTGAGGTGGCTCTTGCCCCACTTTCTAAACCTCCAAACCTTATCCATCGCGCTACCCTCCAATCCGAATTGTGGTAGCCCTGCCGGTCTATCCGAGGACGGCACTGCTGGCACGGAACGCGAAGGAGATTGGAGCGTCGCGTGCGATAGAGCATCCAGATCGAAGTGTGCGACGGTCGCGAAGGGTCTGCTCGCAAGAGAATGTGTGCGCGCGGGAGCTGGTTCGGTAAGTTGGGAGGACCCGCTGGAGAAATTGGTTAATTCGGCAGGGGAGATCGGTGGCCTTGGCGGTAACACTTGTGGATAGATGATCGAAGACCATGCAATCTTGTTCCCCCCATTCGCATCCGTCCCGAAACGTGCCGGATCAGGAGTCAGCCGCAATGCCGGGCCGGCCTTACCATCGGCGGCACATGCTGCAAATACCGGATCCAAATTCAGCCGCAGCGTCGGACCGACCTTAACATCGGCATATCCCTGACATCTCGAGCTTGAGGCCGAGTTCGACCCCTTATCTACTTTGCACATACCATCATCATTTTCCGCGCACGACGCGATAACTGGTATCCCAATTGGCCTGGCTTTGTTAATCGACTGATCACACTCGCGTAGCGGCGCCGCGTTGTCGCCCTCGAGCAAAATGACTGGCGTATCGTCAAAGCCCCACTCGACCCGTGGCAGATGATCGTCAGTGTTGGAGGAGATAGAGTTGGTTTCGTCGTCGGCCTCGTCTTCGCCACCGATTTCCTCTTCTTCATCATCCATCAATAAACCATCGTAGCCTTCCACCTCGCATTGCTTGCCCAACCGTTGCTGGATCATTTCCATCCTCCATCTCTCTTGTCCCAACCCATTATTTTTTATCTTTTCATCCTTCTCGGCGTCATCGCTCTTTTCTTGTTTCACCTTTCTTATTTTATCGGCATTCCTCAGCTCCATTTCCAAAAATCTTCGCACCCGCTTATCCGACATGTTTTCCATGTCCGTCTTTTTGCTGCTCAACTCTGCCCTTACCTCCCGTTTTTGCACTCTCATCTTCGTAATCAACTCCCTCTCCATTCTGGAATGTTCCCCTCCATGCTTCCACTCCACCTCTACCCCTTCGACCCTGACCCCTAGTTCCCCTAGTTCCCGACCCCACCTCCCTTTCCACCACATGTTCCAGCTACGAAAAACAGTTCCGTCCTCGCCCTTGACCCACCTGCCGTCGTCAAATGGCTGACGGCCATATGTACGCAGATACAGCTTCTCCACAATCTTGCGCAGCGTGGAGCGAGGATATGGGTGGGGCGAGGCAAGTCGCAGTACGCGATGGCGGAGTTCGCGGCCGTCCCGGGGTGGCGGCGGAAGTGTTTTCCCACTCTTATTTTGGATTTGGGAGGGAAGTGCTGTAAGATAGCGATAGCTGCGACCATAGTGACCACGGAGGAGAATTTTGACGAGGTGGAGACGCGGAAGAAAGCCGCGGGTCACTATACCGGGGAGGACCGTAGCCTGGAGGATGTGCAGAGTAGAGAAAGAGAGGGTTAATTTAGCTGAGGGGGCGGGCAAAAACAAAAGGGCAGGTGCAACAGGCTCTTACCAGCTTGTATCCTCCGTAATCTTCATGATACAACACCCTATGATATTTGCGCCAGTAGTGCTCCGCCAGCCACTCCACAGCCACATATTGCGTGTCCTCAAAGCATCGCATCACGCGCACGCGCACCGCCACGCTCTCCAGCTCGTCGCGTGGCGCGTGCGCCGCACGCCACGCCCAAGAGTCCGCACTCAAATCCTTGTCCCAGTCCATATCATCATCCTCGTTCTCACTGGTAGCTGAGAGAGCAAGATCACTGCTGGGGGGATTACCACATTTCTGGGTCGGCGATAGCGGCAGGGGCCTGTTCTGGGGGGGGGAGAGCCTGGGCGGTCGCGGAGAAAATACCTTGGGTGCTTGTGTGACTGGCGGTGTGAGCGCCGAAAATAAGAATTTCGTCTTATCTGTATAATGGGAAGAGAGCTGTCCGTTCGAGGCATATCTAGTCTGCGGCGCTGGAGACTGTTGAGGCGACGAGCACTGAGGTGTTGACAGAGAAGACGGTGAGATAATCCCGTGATTTATAGTCATACCGGCGACAATATTTTTGCTCGTCACAAGCTTCTTACTCAACGCTCCATCATTCTCCTTCTTTTTCCTTCCATCTTCCGTCTTGATCATGACTTTATCCCTGTCCCATGTCTGCTCTTTTTCTTTTTCATCCTCGTTCCATATTTCCTCTTTTTCTTTTTCTTCTTCCTCATCCCCGCTCCAAGCCTTCTCTTCCTCCACCTCTTTACTTCCAATCTCTCCCTTTTCTCCCTTCCTACGCCTACGCCAACGCTCACTATCATCATCAACCTCCCTCACGATTCCCACCAGCCCCTCCCAAGATCCAATCCATCCCCACGTCGATATTTTGTCGTCCGCCAGTATGGGCATCGGGAACCGTGGAGGGGAACCGTACACCTGCTGATACATTCTTCGCAGTGCGACAGCGTCACCCAGGCTCTGCGAGCACAGAACCCGCAGGCGGCTCTTGAGAGTGTGGAACGAGAGTAATTCAGATTCTACGTCGGGATTCGGCGGAGTGCGTAATGTTAGCGTCAGGTAGGCGGTGGGTGTGGAGGATAGGGCGCAGGTGTCGAGATTGAAGAGGGTCAGGAGCGGTGATTTAGGCGAAGTGGAGGAGAGGAGTGCGGAGGCAACCCAGGGATGCTGTTGAAAGGAAAATGAACACTGTGTTTAATACGATTGAGTTAATAAGCGGATGTTCTATATGTCTTGACTTGACCAGTTAATTCCGAACAATGAATGTGCTCACCAAAATGCCCCGCTCCGGTAGCTCAGGCCATTGTCCCAAGGAGCGACCGTATTCTGAAAAGTAACAGTCGCTGAGGCTATCGACAGGCACAAAATGTGCATTCTCAAACAGGCGGGCCACGTTCCGCTGTGTGCGTGGATCGTACGGGTCATCCCAGAAGCCTGCAGCGCGGGCCGCTGCGGAATTGTGAAAGCTTCGCGGCTGCGATTGTGATGTGTTGTAATGGTGCGGGGATGCGAGAGCTTTCAGGGCGATCATGCGATCATGCGATCATGTCGAGGAGTGTTCTGTCGAGGAGTGTTCTGAACGAATTTTGTTGGCGGAGCGTGACGTCATTCCGATTCCCTGTCATGAAAGGAAATATATTCCCCTGATGTCATAATCCCTTATAGACGCATCGCATCATTAACCTGCTGGGAATCTTACCGCGACTCACAATGCTGGGTTTTTTTCTCAAAAACTGCAAGAAGCCATTCAGCACCTTGTTAGAACGCGCGTTGCAAAATATTGCTAGGATCGAGACTCTCTAGTCATGCTGCACGACATGGATGCCGCATTGCAGTGTGCTAACCTCAAGAGGCTGATCCTGGGACATCTGCCCTGGCAGGACACCCTGACTGATATCAAAATACGCCATGTTAGCACTGTTGATCCCCCTGGGATCTCGTTACTCTCATTGTTGTAAGTCGCTCACTAGATCTCTCATTCCTAGTCGACCTCTCATACGCTGGATTCCGGAACCAAAATCCCCGTACCCTTGAACTGGTCATAAAGAACAACCAAATAACAGGCCAGACCTTCACCGCCATCATTGACATATTCCCGCGCGTGACCTCTCTTACTGTTGTAACAGTAAAGGTCGCTGGGCGTGTCGCGGTGCTAGCAGCTATTGCCGACTCGCCACTCCAGATACTGGCTGTGTGGGCAGAGAAGGAAAGAAGGGAATTCAACAGCTTCTAAATATACATCACCAAACCGGAACGGCGTACATCGCGTACCTGGGTGAAATAAAGAAGGGGTGGAAATGCCGCCTGAGTTGTCGATGCTGAGAATGTGTAATGAATCGTTGGTGCCAAGGAAGAGAGTGGAGGCTGGAAGTTGACGGAGAAGAGGAGAGTGAAATAAAGGAGAGTGAGACGGGAGAGTAAATTATTGTATCGATTACGGAAGAGAGCAAAGAGAAAGCCATGGTAGGGACAGGGGACAGGGAAAGATTTGTAACTAATGTGGAAGAGAAGATAATAATGTAGGTTAAGAGTTGAATTCTTCGATTTATTACAGTTTTCATATATAATTATTTATAATTGTATATAATAGTTATGTAATTATTTATATTTGAGGAAAATAAATTCTCGTCGGATGCCTTTAAATGACAGTCAAAGGGAAGGATTTCGAAACACGATAATTCTATAATTAATTAATTAATTAATTATATTTTATCATATCCTTGTACGCCTATTCCTTTTACCCTTGTGCTAAATATCTCGCATGTGCCTTTTTATTTTATTTCTTTATCTTATTTATATAATTAATTAATTATTTTATTTTTTGAGAGTTCGGACGACCATTTCCAAAGTAAAAAAAAAAAAAAAAATACTGCCTTGATTATTTGTGAAGGGGTCACGTTACCGAAATTTCGCTCATTCCAATCAAATTGGACGAGTCTATTTGTTTGTTTGTCGCGGAAGTGAGCGAATGGGCGGAAGTGAGCGAATGGGTGTGCGACTTGGCTAATTAGCTAGATTGGTTTTCACTTAAACAGTCTCTCAGACATTACGAGATGCGAGATGTCAAGACAGAAGGACAGAAGGTTCCGTCAAGACTCAAACACGCTGACGCGTCTTTTTTTTTCTTTTTTTTTTTTTTTCCTCCATTGTACCATTGTGTCGACAAATGAGTGGGCGATTGATTAGTTGATTGGCGATGGACGAGTTGATTGGCAATGAACGTCACGTAGAGGCGCAGCCACCCAATGTCGGCCGAGATGCTTGTTACTCAAAAAAGCCCGCATGATAGATTTGCTGCGGAACCGCAAAGATATATAAAAAGAGCGATCAATTTATCAGATCCTTTTTACCAGGAACCCTTGCAAAATACCTGGGTAAGCTCTGCGTCAAATCATTCCCCCATTCGTTTTTCTTCACCCAAAAGACTCCTTTCTCTAACGCTTCGATAGCATCTTGCAGAACGATCAACGCCTCCCCCGGAAACACCTAAGCCTCAAACCCTGTCAAATATTGGCCTCTACGACGTCTCCCGCTGAACAAAACACCTTTACCAATCAATCATCGACAAAAATCCGAACGTCTTGGCAAACCCTGAATGTCTCGGCAAACGTGGAAACCTTGGCTACCCTTTCAAAAAATCTTGGCGCTCGAAGGATTGGGAGGGATGAGCAAATTCTTTTTATATTAGCATCCCGTACAGGTTTAGTTTCTGGTTGGGAAGTAGGCAGCTGGATCGCGACGGTCGACTCGTTTTGCAGCACAGAGGGATGGGTTCGGAGGGACTGACCACTTTTCTTAAACGACGCCTGGCCGAGAAATTACCGTCTTGATCACGTGACTCATCGACACCCTACGAAAAAAAAAAAAAAGATAATTTTCTTTTGCTCTGTGCTTCGGCGATGAATTCGATCGATCAGGATAGCGCCCGATACTACACTCCCCAGACGATTGTCGCTGAACCTGATTCCATGCTGCTTGCAATTTACCTCGCACGCGCCTATCTCAACGCGCAGATCTCCTTTATGGACAACCTGAATATGTTTAACCAAATTATGATACGCTCCGCAACAATGATAAAGACAACATGGCTCATTTTAAGTATAGCCTGGACGCTCTGAAACTTTCTCGATACCTAAACTCTATGGCGGCGCAAATCCTCAAAACTTTCGCCTTTGTCCGGCCGGAGAAGTATTTTCTGTGTGCCTTCTCGAACAATAATACTCCATTTCGGGCTCGTATATATTCTCCTAGCGCGAGAAATATCATGAACAATTCTGACACTATTCGAGTATCGCTGTCTTTATTCTTTGGGACGATAACATTTAAAGGCGCTGAAGATGACGAGAAGGACACACCGATCCATTTATCGACAATTCACATTTTATTACGAGGACTATCCACAACACGATGAACGACTTGCGCTGTGCTCACAATATCTCCGTTGCACTTAATATGGAGGCACGGGGGAGATTTTTTTTTTTTTTTCTCATGACTTCCGAGTTAGAGATAACGTGAGTACGTCCCTCCTACCCATTTTCAACAATGCTCGATGACTTCAGTTAGAAATCTCGCACCAAAACATTTCGCCGACTTGCCGAACGACATATTCCCTGCCTTTGGGTTAGGAGATACATTTGGAAATCGAGGAACTCGCACAGCTCTCTTTTCGGCTTTCGGAGGCACTATCTGATTTGGATCCTGCGAACACTAAAAATACATAAATATTTTTGATCAGATTTATGAAGATCAGACAAAAATGCGACGAGACCGAGCCACTGTACGCACGGGCGGAGCTGTTAGGATCAAACAAAACGATGTTACTGAACACTGTCGCAGCGCTTAGGAGCCAGAATAAGTATGACGAGGGCGGGCTGTCATAAAAATGTGCACTTGATATGTGCACTTATGATATGTGAGATCAGACCATCCAGTCTCGGCGTTATAACTGGGCAATATGACTATGCTTTATGCAAGTCAGAGTAAGCACGACGAATCAAAGTTGCTGTACAAATAAGCGCCGACAACCTGCGTGAAGGCACGAAGGTGCTGGGGCTAATGCATCCGATCACCGTGACAGTGACACCACTGAACAATCTGACCTCATTCTCTGTTAACGAAGGAAAGTATGATAAATCTGAATCATTTGTACGAATGGACACTGGTCATTTGCGAGAAGACTTTTTGCACCAGAGCACTCCATCACGACTGTGGCACTAAAAATTATTTGATCGTGATTTCAGGGATCCAAGGCAAGTATGACGAGATCGAATCGCTATCGAACGGAGCCAGATCACTCATACACGGGGATGTCACCGAATAATCTAGTCGTGCTTTATGGGAGGAGTCGTGAATGTAAGTCGCTTGCCCGGATTCCTACAAAGCGCGACTAGATTGTTCAGTGACACCGCCGTGTGTGGTTGCCCTGGTTCCAACGCCTTCCGGCAGATCGCCAGTGCCCATTTGTACTGTAGTCAAATGGGCCCTAGCGATCTATGGGAAGCCATTGGTATCGGACAACCTACACACAGCGGTATCGCAGAAAAATCTTGTCAAGCACGAGAAGATCGACCCGCCGTGCAACCAAGTCGTGATAAAGTACAAGGAAAGTGTCGGCCTTGAGCATCCTTATCTGGAGTAATTTTGCTCTTTGTTCATGGTGGTTTTGTGTGCGCGAGAAGTTGTCCTAACCTTTTCACGAATTTTATAAATTTCCCCCTAGTCTTGTTTATCGTTATCCCGTTTACGAGTTCAAAGACTTACCTTTATGATGTATTCGCTATAAGTCTTTATTGTACTGCTGCACATGTGCGGCAGGTTATTGAACCCCACTATCATAGCCGAAATATTATACCTTAATTTTTGTATGTATAGAATGTGGGTTTCAAGCTACCGGGTATAGGAGATATAAATGATGTTTGTTACTGATTATCGTTTGTCACGTGATACATATGGATGCTCGCGCCGTTAATTGATCGCAGCAATGCTTTTGTTATCACAATTGATATCGATACTGCTAATTTATACAAACTTTTGGTTGGCATCCCATATCTCATCGACTCCAAGACTAAATAATATGTGATCAGTTTAAAGTGGTATATATAATATTTTCAATATTTCCAGAGTTGATGATACTTATTTTTATTTTTATTTTATTTTTATTTTATTTTATTTTATTTTATTTTATTTTATTTTATTTTATTTTATTTTATTTTATTTTATTTATTTTATTTTATTTTATTTTATTTTATTTTTCTTTATTTTTCTTTATTTTATTTTTCTTTATTTTTAGGAATATATTAATGGTTCAACAGTATTCCAAGTAACAAATTGTCATCACGCCGAAACCCATCGCATCATCATCCAAAAGTAGTATAATGCAGAAGGCAGAAGGAGAAGCACACTAACCATACAATGAGCTCTTTATTTTATTTTTATTTTTATAATTAATTTATTACTACAAAAAGAATTTAACTATCGGTTCGGACTCGGCAGCCTTTGTCTTACAGAAAATGGTTTCGGCGAGCCGAGCTTTTGGTTTGATGTTAAGAAACGTGGATGGAGTCAGATTTTGATGGATCTTGATTAAGGCGGTCTCTGTATACATACTTTTTTTAATTACGCTCTTAGAGTCGGTTTCATCAACCTTATTCCCACTCAAATAATCTCTGCTATACATTACCACCAGCGCCACATGTTCGCACCAGAACCAGGTTGTTGACCCTGGTAGGTCTCGAATTTCCTTGAATGGTCTTTCTCATCATCGGATCGCAATATTATTAATTAGATCCAAATTTCGTCAGAATCTCTTTTGTGCTATTCTCTCCATGCTTCCATGACGTTGAGGCCAGCACAAAAGTGCCCTTGTTTAATTATCGTTATAACTGTACAATTATGCCTAGCTGTGCATCTCCTTTGCTCTCGCCTTGTATGATTTTCCCTCAAGGGGCTCAGCCCGAACTTCTACGATGATTCTTCCGCCCGCGGGCTACACCATCCTGAAAGCGAAAGAATTGCACTGATTGTATACACGATTATAAAGTAATGATGAAGAAGCTGGATGAGCATGAATTGCCGTGAATGTTTGGGAAAAAAGTAATTGCGAAGGCTCAGCCCCGTGAGCCGTGAGCGATTCAAAGTTTCTCTTGGCTTTGTGGTGACGGGGGACCATCCAAAATTCGCATCTAGTTTGATAAGGACTGTGTGATTTGTGGGAGATATCCCGACTATTTTGAAGGCGTCCCAACAAATTGAGTATTGACTAGGTAAAACCCACAAAACGGTATCAAATTCCCTTCGTAGTGCCAGGATTTCCCCAAATAATGCTTTTGTTGTGGAAGGAGTGTATGTATGGCTGGCATATTTATTATTATTATTATTATTATTATTATTATTATTATTATTATTATTTATTTATTTATTTTTTTAAATACCTGCCCCTCCGACTTGGGAGTTTTATTCCTTTAAAGGAAAATATAAATAAAATAATGATTGTATATAGGAAAACCCAAACTTACGGATAAATTTATACGGGTGTTACCGACGTGATGCCAAGCGATTCCTCAAAATCAACCCCTCACGGTAACATAGCAAATATTGATGTGAAAACTTACCTTGTCCGGCGGATCGTACGTACGGTCCTTGGCTTCCCATTTTACTCCCTCCGAAAAAAAAAAAAAAAAAAAAAAAAAAAAAAAAAAAAGCGATTATCGATATTCAATGTTTTTCCGATATTTGGCGATTGAAAACAGATGACAGTTTGTTGTGTTATCCCCTTTGTATGACGTACTTGGATGACGCGAGAACCGATTATCGACGTGCCCAGTTAGGGTAATATTCTGGAATCGTAAAAGATGGTGGATAGCGAAATCCGGTATTCATTTGAGCGAGGAAAAAAAAAAAAAGAGAAGTCCGGAGGAAATAGGCAACTGCGACATTGAATGTGGGAAGACGGGGACATAAGCACCAAAACGGGATACACTCCATAAGATGAGAATATGCTAGCATGTCGCACGATGGAGGTGATAATCAGTTTTTGCACTAGTAGGCATTGACACCAAATACAAGCAATAATTCTTGAAATGAACCAAGCCATTTTCCGAACTCGCCTCGCTCGTCTTTCGTCTATGTGTTGGGGTGATTATTAATGATACCTGATATCAAGATACAGAGCGAGTAAATATACTAGGATCAAGTCGGCTCTTTATACCATCATTGGCACTTCACATGCAACAGTGCCACATCCATATATTTCCCTCTTTTCTTCCGGCAGAACTTGTATCGCATCGCAGATCGTCAGCTAAATGAATACAACATTACCAGCCTTTCCTTCCGGGTATTTATTTGATGGCCACAGATAATTACTTGATCAAATTCTGCTTTGGCGATTATCTGAATTGTAATCCGATTTATTCTTCGTCGAGCCAAGAAATGACCTTGGCCCAACAATAAATACTTTCAACAGATTGACGTGTGAAAATATGAAACGTCAGAACCTTCAGTTTTGCAAACGCACGCAAGTCAGGCATTCCTGTGTGACCGTCCCTGTCCAATATCAATTAAAGCTATGGGTGTGCACGGCCACCACGGTCACCCAAAAAGGATATTCATCTACCGCTTCGGATCCGATATTGTACTCACAATACTGAATTTGTGCCTTGGGCTCGAGGTAGCCGGGTCCGCCAAGTTTATATGTTCGTTATTCAGTCTCGTAATATTATTTATTTGTTAATTAATTGTTTACTTATTTACTGAATCATTTGGATTATACATAATTGAGTGTTTCGTATATGACATGTTTTACGAGCCGCGACATCTATCGATGTGTTGGGGTTCGTGATCGGCTCGACAAGCTTTAATCTTATGTCATCAAGCGAGGCTAAATTAAATTGAAAAATTAAGTTGAAACTTCCCTGGATGTTCTGAGATAAAAAAAAAAGAAGAAAAAAAAAGAAAGAAAGAAAGCCCCTTTCGTTAACCATGTGAGAGAGGGACGGTCTTTAAAAACTCACGCGCCTGTGCACATGACGCAACCGAGTCTGAGCTCCAACCCACATCGCGTGGCGCGTTTACGCAGTCAAGATTGGCCCCAGAAGTAAACAGTCCGTCGTATCGGAAACATCGGGAGCATCTAATCCAATCCATCTTATTCCATTGGCCTGAGTTGTCAAATTTAAACTGCACCAGGGTTTTTACGCATGTGTTGCCACGCGAGCTTGTCTTTTTTTCGTTTTTTCTTTTTTTATTTATATAGTTAATTATATTTTAGTTTAGCCTCCTAACAAAGTAAACTTTCTCCGATTTACCGATTTAACGATCTCATATATTTTTTTAAACTGCCTCTCGAACATTGGCTCAGCCTCCCATTTCCTCTCCTTTCCCTCTTACCGAGCGTCGCCGCCCTCCCTCTCACTAACATGACTCTTCTCACACCCAAGAGCGCCGCGAGCAGCATGACTAGTGGCTGCGGCAGCATACCGGAGGGATACAAGGACTCCGAGTTTATGCCTGAGGGAAACTCGAGGAGCATGATTCTTTTAGATCAAGAGGAGGCTGACCGTCAGGACTTCCAACATTACATTATTCGGTGAGTAAGGAGAGGAACAGATCGTGCACTTATATACATATATACTATGGGTTCTGAGACATTCGAGGTGGCCAGCATGCCATATCTCAAAATGCCGCTAACAAGCCATCACACTATTTGGCACCTCTTCTCGCAGTCACTTGCAGCACGGCAACTACAACGCCCCCATCGAGGACAATTTCATTAATGGTATCAAGGCCCTTGATGTTGGTTGCGGTTCCGGTCGCTGGACGGTTGACATGGCTGAGGATTATCCTGCGTCACACTTTACGGGAATTGATATCGTCAGCGACATTCTTCCCAAAACGGGATACCCGGAGAACTGCACCTTCATGCAAGCCAATACTCTCAAAGGGCTGCCGTTCGAGGACAATACTTTTGATTTCGTATTCCAACGGTACGTTTTTTTTTTACTTTTTATTTTGTGTAACGCGACTGGGGTGGAGAATGCTTTGATGGAAAGCTAATTTCGACATCTCTCTGTTATCGCAGGTTAATGGTGCTCAATTTCACACCGGCAGACTGGGAGCACGCGATCCGCGAGATTATTCGGGTGACAAAACCGGGTGGCTGGATCGAACTCTACGAGGTCGATATGCAATTGCAGCGACCTGGGCGAACCTTTCTAAAGTTTTTCAGAGGCCGTAAGTACAATGCTTTACATCCTTGTCATATATATATTCCACCAATCCAATTTCCAAATGCTCATCTTTAATGTTTATAGTCCAAACAGCTAGCGAATCAAACAACATTGACATATCTCTCGTCAATCACTTGCCGGAGATTGTTTCCTCTCACCACCTCATCAATATCCACTCCGATTACATCTCGCTCCCCCTCGGCTGGCGTGGTCGCGTCGGGGAGCTTTTCCTCAACAATTGGCGCATGATTTACTTGGCCATGCAACAGATTCTTGCACCCGCCATGGGCGTCACCGCCGACGAATACCAAGATCTCATCAGGAAGGCATGCACCGAGTTCCCAGAGAAGAAGAGCTGGACAAAGATGTTGTATGTGTATGGCATGAAACCGCCCGCGGACGAGTGATTTGTTATCATGTCCCTGCTACACATAGTATTTCTTCTATTCTTTTTTTTTTTTTTTTTTTTTTTTTTTTTTTATTCTTTTTTAAAAAAAAGGTTATGATTTGTTTTCTTTTTCTAATTCGGTTATGTACATTTGTATAGATTGTTTACTTCCTATGTTCAGGTGAAGGTTATGACGAAAACGATTAACTTTCATATGATCCAATATGACTGTCTTATAGACATGCAAAAAAAAAAAAAAAAAAAAAAAAAAAAAAAAAAGAAATAGTCAGCGATTAATAAGTATCTTGTTTAGATTAGCTTTAGTACTGCTATTTTTTGTTACTGTCCTTGATCTAGATTTAATTCACCACTCATGTAAAAATGCACTCAAGCTAGATTGATTCAAGATCCGTTGCTATTTCTGCATTTCTTTGATGAATTTCTTTGCTTTACCCATCAAGATTGAAAGCACCAAAGCCTTCACTTATCTTTCTCTTCCTTTTTGTGATGTATTTAATCACATTAACTATGCGTTCGGGTATGGCAAGAATTCCGCCCCTTTTGAACCATGCATGAAAACGACTGGAAATCGTGCTAAAGCACCTTTTTTTTTTTTTTTTTTTTTTTTTTTTTTTTTTTTTTTTTTTTTTTTTTTTTTTTTTTTTTTTTTTTTTTTTTTTTTTTTTGGGTAGAGATCGGAGGTCACTCTAGTAATCCCTTGAGTACACTATAACATTGTTACATCTAATGCTTCTTCTCTCTCCGTTTATTCACTGCCTTTAAATTTTCCTCGCTCCCCCAGCACCTCCCAAATACCTCCCTCTCAAACTGTTGCGCATTCTCAATCTCCTCGTCCATCACGGTCCCCAGTCTTGTCGCATTGGCAACAATCCTCTTCATTCCCCTCACAGCCTCGACCGCGCTCCTCTCTCCGCCGACACCGATATATGCTCCGAGGTATCTCGCCGCAGCTTCAACCACTGACTCCCTCTCACCCGCTACCACGTCTACCAATCCCATTTCCATCCCCGCTGCAGCGTCCACCGCCTCCGTCGACCCCAGTAATCGTAGCGCTCGCGTCCGCCCCACGATCTCTACTAAGCGCGCACCGCCACCCCAACCGGGTGTGACGCCCATCCGTACCTGAACAAATTGGATGCGGGGTGTGGAGCCAGAGCCAGCTTGTGGGTATGGCATACACCGGTGGTCGCAGGCTGTGGCGAGCTCAGCGCCGCCGCCGAGCGCGGGACCGTTGATACCGGCGATGGAGAAGAGGGGGAGTCCGCGAAGGCGGGTGAGCGTGTTTTGCATGAGGACAGAGAAGGTCAGGCCAGCGGAGGGAGTCAGGAGGTGTGATTTTGCGGCGGAGAGATCTGGAAAGGTAGGGAGGTACGAGTTGATGTTCGAACACGATTAGAGGAGTCAGGCTACTCGCCTAAAGCGTGCCTGTTTTATCATCTTCATTTGGAATCCCTCCGGAGAGCACATACCAAGTCCTGCACAGAACGATTTGCCTTCGCTTCCCGTCAATATTAGTCCAACCAGATCCTCGCGTTCTTTGCTATCGAAGCTCGTCCACCTCTCTAACGTGTCGACCACGTCTGCCAACTCGGCCATCATCTTACCACTTAAGGCGTTGTGCCTCGAGGGGTTATTTAGCGTTATCAGGGCAATACCTGGGGCGTAGTTGGGATTGAAGTCGACAGAGCCTTCGCCGATGGCGCGCAACTTGTTGCGGATAGTCGGGAGGGAATCGGTAGGAGACAGGAGGGAGGCAGGGGAGGCATCCGTAGTGTAGGAGAAGGCGAGTAGGGTACGCGAGGGTCCATACAGTACGGAGCGAGAAAGCAGTTGACGGAAAGTCAAAGAAAGCATAATAAGATGGAATGGAGAGGTAAGCCACATCCGAAATTAGCAATCGTGCAGAAAATATATTTAATTGTATAAATATAACAATTACTCTTTAAATATTATAAGACGTTTGAACTATTTCTTCCTCTTGTATAAATAAAATAAATAAAATAAATAAAATAAATAAAATAAATAAAATAAATAAAATAAATAAAATAAATAAAATAAATAAAATAAATAAAATAAATAAAATAAATAAAATAAATAAAATATAATAATAGCTCGGATCAGAAATAAATATAATACATTAGCTAATAAAAAGTGAGCATTTATTTCTGACTCGAGCCATATTTACCAACATTAAATTATAAATATTGTAAGATATAAATTTAAGTTTTTTTTTTTTTTTTTTTTTTTTTTTTTTTTATTAATATTTTTACAATGTAAAGAAAATATCGCCACGATCGTCATGACTGGCAATTAGGGATAATCCGGTCTTAATTAGGATGTTATATACAACATATTGGGTGATTATTTTTGAAGGCGGACCAATTTTTTTTGTCAGGTATCATATAGGATATCGATATCTAGATCTTATAATTGGTTTAAGGGTGGGTGCTGCAATACACTGACTGGCTGATATATTAATTTTTCTACTTCTTTTTTTAAGAAAAAATTTGCGTAGGTGATTTTGCTTTTTTTTTTTTTGTGAGAATTCACCCATATTGAAAAAAATTTTCACAGCCAACCCTATTAGCAATGAGCACAATATCCTTATTTGGCTAGAGTCGTCACACTGTAGTGAAACAGATAAACAGATCGTGCCCGAAGACGTATTTCGACAAAAAGTAAAAAGTCCTCTATTGTGGTTACACGACTTGGGCACTACGGAGGCAAATGCTTTTTTTTTTTTTTTTTTTTTTCCCGATCTTATTTCAGGAATAGATTTGCACATCTACAAGCCACTAAGATGCAGATATTGAAGGGGTTCTGTAAAACAAGTCACTATATAGTATTAAAGCTATTAGTGTCTTCACCGGCATGAATTTTAAAATAATTAAATAATTAATTACTTAAATATTTCTCCTGGTCGTGTGACGACACTATACCACATGCCATGGTGTCTTTTGTGGCCTCGAATTTCCGGAAATGGTATCGTATTAACCGACGTTCGGAGGTGGAAATGACAAGCACAACAATCACATCATCACCAATGTGATAAATACTGCATCAGGCCGTATTTCCCCCAAACAGCAAATAAAGTAACTTTCTGGATGCAATTTCTCAGAAAGGACTCTTAGTGGGAGCTTGTATTAATAATAGGCATCATAGTTCATTTGTTTGCAGCTGCTTTGCTTATTGATTAGGAGGGAGTGAGATGGATTTTAAACGTGGAGAAATTTCAAAATTGGAATTTAACATTGAGTGGTTCAGGAACTTCAATTTTGACATTGAGGCCAAGCTTGGATCAAGTTGCTAAGTGGGGTCGAGTTGTCGGGAGCTAAAGTTTGTAGAGTAGTGTATCGCTTCCAGGCCTCATTACTTGAATTGCAACACCTCTATTTGGTGTCTTTGCTTCTGGCCGTTTTGCAATAATCATTTCTCCCCAATGCTCGGTGGAATTCCATTGACTAAGGAATTGACCGAATGCGTTTGTGCTGAATCATTAGCTTTCCCGGATGCAAGAAACCTTATATCAAACCTCATCAGCAAAGAATAGAGTTCTCCACAAGAGTTCTAAGCTCAAATCGAATATTCATAATCACCTTTATTATTACTTGTGGAATTATTTTTGGTGCCTCGACTTTATAGCTCCACATACTTTACATCAAGCAGGACTAAAAGCCCTGGGTGCTCTAGAAAAAAAAAAAATAGTTAACCGAAATGTGTTCCCACTGTGCAGATCAAAATGTGCTTACACACAGACGTTTGAGAATAATAATTTACGTAAACCATCGGATACTAATTAAAATCCATGATCGACATTTTTCGTATCACAGGTTGGTCGCAGTAGAAGGCTTCCATCATATCAGACTTTCTCTATATTGTACATTGGCTATTTTCTCCGTTGTTGTCGTTCCCTACCGACAGTGCTGACCCTATCTTCATTATTTCCAGCAATGAACTTCTCTCCCGCCACTATCGCTGCATGCTGGGTATCCATTTCGTGGGCGTGCCTCTGTAGCTTCGTCATTGGCCGCAAATCTATCCTTGACTATAATAAATTACGTGCAAGCTGCTTCATCCTGAGCATAATAACGACTATTCTGGGAGTCGGTAACCTCATGCGAACATCGCAGAAGATCGAAGACAGCACCTTTCGCATCCTCTATGCGGTACTCTTCTGCTTGAACATCAACATCCTGGTTGCCATAACGATTGATCTTGGCAAACAATTCTACCCGCTGAAAAAGAAAATGAACACGCTATACTGGTCCAGTATATTCATGGTCATAATAGCTAATGCGCTCGAGCTGATATCTCTGATCGTAGTGATGGACCTTCAGCAGATGAACTTGGCTCAAAAACTTCACACGTCGTCACAGGCGGCTTGTATATTAACTGCGCTCTTTACGTACTTCTATGCGTTTTACCCCGTAATACACATGCGCACGGGAGTCGAGGGTTTGACATCGACGGCAGTGGCGGTGGGGACTTGGTAAGTGCTGATGCCTTTGCAGTATTAGAAGGGTATGGTGCCGCCAACTCCTTGTCGCATATCATAATAATCTAATTTGACTCTTTGTTTCAGGTACCTGACCGGCATAGCCGTCGCTATTTTGCTTCTTGTTATTCCTTACGTTCTTTCAATAATATATCCTTCGGAGCTTTACATTGAGATGGACATAAACTTGATATCTTTCGCTATTTTTATAAGGTTAGAGCAGTAATACCTGCTGCAATTCGCATCCTTTAGCAAATTGATGTTCACGTTGTTAATACCCTCAAATTTCCCTCTGCCATAATTATTGTAGGATGTTATTCTTAGCCTTTTACTCTCTCCCACCATCCAACACAGCAATCTTTGCCATACGCCGCTTCTTCCAAGACAGTCTTCATGCCTCAGTCAGCGTTCACAACGCGACTACATTTCAAACATCTGAGCAAAACGAGACTCATGTATTGAGGTTGCCCGACAACGATCGGTTCGAATCGACGATATCGCTCGGGAATTTTGCCCAGTTTAAATAGTAATTTGGCCCTAGTTCCAACATATCGTATAAATCGAGCAATGCTTCAAAAGCATCATGAAATGTAAATAACGCACTACCAGAGCATGGCACACCTTAAAGGTGTTTTAGTTTTTGCAAATTAAGTATATAGGCTTTTTAAAGTAGATTCTTGACGATCAAAGATTCCATTTTTTTTTTTTTTTTTTTTTTTTTTTTTTTTTTTTTTTTTTTTTTTTTTAAATTGGTAAACTCTGTCCAAATGCCGGCCGTTACATGATTCTTCCCCTTTGTGTATTATAGAATATCTTTGCGGCTCAGTTATATAAATACCGACTTTCGTATGTTAATCTACCAGCTCTTTTTTCATTATCGTATCCAAGTATGTGTACTAACATTCGTTTGCTCGCTTTGTGTCTAACACCAATTTTGACAAACCTCAATTACAGCGTGCCATGTCAGTTGATACAAGACTCTTGAAATTCTACAGTACTAAAAATGATTAGTTAAATAATAATACAAATGGTATCCAAATGATAACGCAGATAATGCCTTAAAAATAGTCGGCATAAGCAAAAAAAAGATGTCATTGCATATTGCTAAACACTATGATTTGCAATAGGAATAGGAATATAATACATCTCCATTTCAACCGACGTGTTTAAATTTCTGGCCGCTTGATTTGCTACTCTGTATATTTTGGTGTGCAAAGAAAGGTGGAATATTAAAAATTATCTTTTAAATAAATATTGCAATAATTTAAGTTATATTTTAACTAATTTTATTTGTACCTTCTAACCAATTCACTTGTGAATTGGTTACTTTATAAATATATATTAATTAAAATAAATAAATACTACTTGTAGATACACTTGTTTCTAAATAAGTGATAATCTTTAACTTTTCTAAAGAAATAGGGAATAGTTATGTAATTAATTAGATATGTTAATTGACCGAATTTTCTTTTATAAAAGAGAAGAAAAAGACTATATCGCTAAGCTTGATACATCTTCGTTTTAATTTTTTTTTTTAAAAAATATTGAGGTTATCTTATTATAGACCACTGGTTCATCGATATAGGATCCCAGCACCAAACGATCATCAACAACTTCTTCCTCTAGATGGTAGTGAGATAATGAATAGAAGACAGCGGTCAGAATGAAAGATTAAATGAGTGTGCATAAATCAGAATGGAGAAAACATACGTTCTGATGCTGAGGGGGGACAGGGAACTTCAGCCATGTTAAATGTTGATGTAATCGTGGTCAAGGGCGAGGAATCACGAAAAAGGCGAAAAGGGCGGTAAGTTTTATATTCTCAAGAGGGCTTTTTTTTTTTTTTTTTTTTTTTTTTTTTTTTTTTTTTTTTTAATATATGATCTGACTGGCTGAGACATTTTGGGGACATTTTTGATTCAGTGATAGATGGGCATGTATGTGGGCTAATGTCTACTATGTTAATTGGTAGTGTAAAGTATATCCTTACCTTTATTGACAATACTATATAACATATTTGATAAATTTGTTGAATTTAGATTATTTGTTGAGAAATAAGTAAGCAAATATATCAAAGTGTTGCATTTGGATGGTGGAGAGTATATCAACACTTATATAAAGAACTATCTTACTCTATAGGTACAAGTGCTCTAATAGAACGTGTTTTCAGTGTTGCAAAGTATATCATACTGCCAGCTCAAGCTTCATTATCTTGGAGAGAAATATCAATTAAAGGATATGCAAACGGTATTTTTTTTTTTTTTTTACGGGTTTTCTAAATGAGAGCCCAGTCGTAAGGTAGCTAAGGTCGACTAAAACTGTCGAGCACTACACATTACGATTCATCGGCGGCCTCCCGATCCATGGATATAACCCAATAATTTGGTTAGATTTTTCACTCGTAATAACCATGCTCAGGTGTTAACACTGAAAAAAGTCAATAAACATGTCAAGAGACCATTTTCCATTATTTTCCCCTGCTGACCATCAATCCGAGCCACGTTTCGACTATCCTATTTCCGATTGGCATGCTTTTCTTCAAACTTCATTCAGTGTTGTGTGACTGAGTACCAAGGGAAAGAAATTAAGCACACGTGTGTAATGTTTAGATTGTGCAAATATATAATGGACTATCTCTCAAACTCTGACCTCCCCTTACATCATGTTTGAACAGGATTGCGAAGGCAAATTTATGTCCCCTCAGTCCTCACCGACGACAGAGTTTCCCGAAGGATTCAAAATCATCGAAGGGCGAAAATTCTCGGAAAAAATAAATTATTTGTTGCCCATAGACGAGTCAGAGATCAGAAGATTGGACTTTCAGCATTATATTATGTGGTAAGTAATTTTTTTGCACAAAAGGTGGCCATCGGCGAGCCAACCCTTGAAGGGGATCTTATCAAGGAGATTAGTCGCAGAAGCGGGCATATTGGTTTTTAATCTCCACACAAGTGTTGGTCAACTATGGCAGGATACAGTTCCTGGTTGTGTGAATCCCTTCGTCTTATCAGTTAAAATATTCTCAATCGTATATATAGGCAGCTTATGCACGGGAATTTTTCCGCTCCCGTCGAAGAACTACTGGAGGAAGGCATTAAGGTGCTGGATGTAGGCTGCGGCACGGGTTGTTGGGTTATTGAAATGGCTCGAGACTTTCCAAACTCCACTTTCATAGGAGTCGATTTCTCAAATATTTTTCCTTCGCCCGATGAGATTCCTTCAAACGCCTCTTTCATTGAGGGCAACACATTAAATCGCCTGCCGTTTGCAGATGACACCTTTGATTACGTATATCAGAGGTATGGACATATTTTCATCTTGAGTGTCAATGAGGTTTTTTTTTAAAAAAAAAAAAAAAAGAAAAAAAAAGAAAAAAGGTTGCTACTTTTAATATTGATAAAATTTTCATCCAGATTCATGCTGACGTGCTTTACGCCAAAGCAGTAGCACGTTGCAGTTAGGGAATTGGCACGCGTAGCAAAACCCGGTGGCTGGGTGGAGATGTTTGAGATGGACACAAAGGAACTAGAAAGGCCACCTGAAAACTTGATGAGCATTTGGACCGTGCGTAAGTATTTTTGTTTTCATTCGTTTCTCGGGAGGAGATTGGAGCGGATATCAATGCAATGCGGCGGGCGGATAAAAACCTATAATCTAGCATGCCTCTTACCTCATCTTTTTCCATCCGGTTCACCATCCTGCACACAATGTAGTTAATAAATGCGCGACCGAGGCATTCGGGCTTGACCCACACTACGTTTGGCAGATTGCAAATATGTTGAAGGAGAACGGATTCGAGGACGTGGAGCTGGATTATATTTCGATTCCATTGGGATGGGGCGGGCGAATAGGGGAGTTAAATGCGAGGAACTTGCTTACGGCCTGGCTAGCCATCGGACCCAAGGTTGCGCCCGTATTGAACATTGGCATAAAGGAGTACACAGAGTTGGCGCATAGCACCATGAGCCATATGAAACTAAATAAGAGCTGGCACAAGGCGCCATACGCGTTTGGGAGGAAGCCACTGCGAAAAAGATATTAGTTCTTTAATTATGTTAGAGGATCAAGACATTGCTATTTTACTGCAAATTGTTTCCTCTTTGAATTTTCTTTTTTTTAATTAATTAATTATATTAGTGTAATCAACATTTTTTTTTTTTATGATTCACAACTCGAATTGTCTTTCACCAATTATAGAGTTTTATTGTGTACATAATATTATAGTATCATTATCTTATATATAAACATGTGAATGGTTAAGATGTATCACAGTTGCTAGTAACAGAAGCTAAACTAACTATAGCAAGTAAGTTGCTGATTTTACTATAGTTTTTTCTTTTTTTCCTAAAAAAAAAAAACAAACCCTTTCCTTATTTATGCGCTATCAGCGTTTCATTGTTCATTTACTGGAAAGGCCGGTATATGCATAATTCAAAATCCCTTGCAATAAAAATAATTTTCCGAATTCTATTGAAGGTATTGGACAACCTTTCTTCTTTTTTTTTTTTTTTTTTTTTTTTTTTTTTTTTTTTTTTTTTTTACCGTTAATTTGTAATATTGCAGTGCAGCCGATGACTCAGTCGATAGCTCAATTGGCAAAGTCTTGTCAAAGGTATAATTAATGTCATGCATATGACTAAATTCGATAAATAAAAATAATTAAATATTGAAAGTGAGATATTTATAGCTATGAAAGAAAAAAAAAAAAAAAAAAAAGTTAAGAATCCTTCCTATGTATTTCTATAAAATTCTTTAAGTGCTTAAGCCATTTATTATTATTACAACAAAATATTCGTCTACTGAGACGCAATGTTAGATGAGGCTGATCTAGAATGATATATATAAATCGGGGGGTTATGTTCTGCGTTCTGCTAGACCGTTCTGAGGTCGTTCTGTCTGAGGACCGTCCTGAGGTCCTGTAGTCGTTCTGAGACTACCGAGTGAGTGGAACGTTCAATGCGTGAACGGCGAATGTGCAAATACTCGAGTTTTATTCAAGAAAATATCAGGGTATTTATACAAAATAGCAAGCTAATAATAGAGCAGAATTGCAAAACGATTACCCGAGCGCTAAAGGCCGCTACAAGGGAAATATTTGGCGACGAAGTGAGAGAAAATAATTGAGGGCGGGGGATTCGAGCTCGCGATACCCGTAACAAGGTCGGTCAGGATAGAAGCCGTAGAAGCCGTCGAGTGCGAAGGGCTTGCGTCGTCGATTGGTCAAGTGTGAGACGTGAGTTATGGGGGTCGTTGACGCGTGAGGTCGTTAGCGAATCAATCGCGAAACCGCTCCCAATATTCTCAGAGTTGTTCTAGGAACTATTAAATAATACTTCAGCAGATACCCTGCCGGACAAACACTCTTTCTGTACTAGCATCCATTTAAAGTTTTGATATTTTAAAAGGTTTGAGTCTCGGTTACTAAGATACCAGATCCAACGGACAAGAAAAAAATTTATATTGCAACTGCATATCCATTATTCAACATAATTCAATGATCTTTGCGCTACAGTGAGCTCGTGAAAGGAAATATGACATGTGTGATACAAGTTGAAAAGCACCGAGCGTACTTATGTTTGTCGTAATTAATTAATTAATTAATTAATTAATTAATAATAAATTGATAGTTTGATCGGATCAGAATGTCGCCCAACCTCCCCCCCCCCAAAAAAAAAAAAAAAAAAAAAAAGAAAAAAACCCAATGTTTCTCTTAATAAATTCATATCCTCGAGCAGGTTGGTTATTCTCATAATAATCTCAGTTGACCAAGATGTATAGAAATATTTTCCGGTGATACGCGTCAAGGTTACAGCGTCAGTATGCAAAAAAGTTGGCATCTGCGTGCACGGTGGCCTTCTCTCACCTTAACGGGCAAAAAAGATTATCCAATATCGTATATGCAAGCTATTGTTGGGAATGTCACGCGATGACTCAAACTATTTCAAGGGTGTAACCCGTTGATTTTATTTACCTCTTGAAAAGTATAGCATGACATACGTGACGCTCCCGAGCAGACAGCCAACCACCCTATCTTCAAATTTGATTGCATGACTAATCTTTTTTCCGGAGGACGGATTATTGTAAGTTGAATGTGCAATAGAAAATCTCTGATCTCCCATTTTTAGATGGGAATGAGTAAACCCTATTCTTGTACCTTCATGGCATGATTAGGTGATAATTACCTTATACGTATGTATGCCACACATACCACAAGGATATGAAAAAAATATCAGTCCCTACAAGCCGGTTGCTATTTTGGTATTACCAAGCTATCTTTATTGAATTCATCAGCAAAACGATAGTATCTTTCAACTTCACACACCTTAGACCCAACGAATGAACTCAACAGTCGAAGAGTCCGACAGCCCCTTACCGCCCAATGACACCGTAGTCATCGCTATAGCCACGCTCGGGCTCACCTTCAGCGCCATCAGCTGTATTGCGATCGCCCGCAAGGCCAAGCTCGACTACAGCCAACTCCGGTGTTGCTGTCTTGTTCTCGGCCTCATGACCCTCATCCTCGGCATCCTCAACGTCCTGCGAATAACGTCTCAGATCTCCAGGAGCCTGTTCGGGATCATGGCCGCCATTATGATGATACTTTTCATTGATTTCATGGTTGCTATTACATTCAGCCTGGGTAGCAAGTTATACGAAAAGCAGAAGCGTATCAATTATCTCTACAGGATTGCCTTCGTGGCGACCGTGTTATCGAACCTATTCCAAATCGCGAGGCTTATCCTCGAGTGTGCGTTGCACAATTGGCAAATAGCACCGTACCTCAATACCGTTGCACACTGCATGTTGCTCGTTGCCCTGTTCTTCGCTTACTGGTATGCATTTTACCCGGTGGTAAGGATGAGTACAGGTGTGGATAACACGCCTTCGGCGGTCGTAGCGGTCGGTGTTTGGTAAGTCAAGCCTTTTTTTTTTTTTTTTTTAAAAAAAAAAAACTAATTAAACATATTTTTGGCTAATGATTAGGTATCTAAGTGGCATGGCTATTCTGATTCTTTTGAATCTAATTCCACTGACCATCTCCACTATATACGCCCTGCAGCTCAACAAGGAGATTAGTGTAAAGACAGAGACACTTTTTCTTTTCCTTAGGTACCAACCCTATAATTTAGTTCATTTTCTATTCCGCTTCGTCCCCAGAGACCATCCCCTAAGCTGTCGTTGTTTTTCTTTTCCTCTTCTAGAATGGCCATGCTAGACTTCTACTCGATTCCACCCTCCAATAAAATAATCCTCGCCATCCGTCGCAAGTTCTTCCCCAACTCCATTCTAGACACCACCGTCGAGGGAAACGAGTTCTCGTCCGACTTGTACGCACAGCACCTCATGCTATCGCCAAACGAACAGCATTTTGTAAGAGTAAACAAATTGTAGGAGTTGCGATAGGGATTTAAGTTATCAATTGATTACCGAGCTGCGGATGTAGTAATTCCTGATGGCAACAGATTCTTCCCCTCCTCCCCCCCCCC
>RBNK01000426.1:0-26241 GCA_003990785.1 Endogone sp. FLAS-F59071 | reverse complement strand
TTTATAGTATGACAGTTCCGAGAATTTGCCGCCCGTTTTGGAGTTGACATTTTTATCGGCATGATGAAGTTTTTAGCGGCATTACACAATTCGCAATGATCAAATAGTATTTTTGTAGCGAAATCTTTAGCCTTTCAATTTTGTATAAATACCCCCTCTATTTCCATTCAAATAAAGTCAGTTTGTTCAGAGTCTATTAAGTATGGAAAGTGGTCATTTATGGAGTTCTTTGTGAAAAATTATGATACCATTATTCAAATAGAATCAACTTATAGTACTTTATAATTGGAAGTTATTGACAGATAGAAAGAATAATATAATAAGGTAAATTTTTTTGAAATAAGCTATTACCTTATTTAGAAATATTCTGAAGTACTTCTGAAAAAAGCTTTTACCTTATTTACTATTGCTTGTATATTTTTTTTAGTATTATTACTATATTTGTAAGAATCTCTGATAACTTTATTGACTATTTCTATAATGATAAATGAAAATAAAATATGAAGCAGTATCTCTTATAAAGATATATATACTAGTATACATCTATAAGCAATAACATCTGAGGCTAATAAAAGACCTTAATAGAATATCAAATCAGTAGTAGTAGACTAGAATATAAATACACCTATAAAGAATACTTAGAATAACCTAGCAATGAAGTAGCTGATAGAAGCTATAAGCAAAATGATAGCTTATATTGTAAACTTAGATAAAAGATTAAAAGCTTGTAGAATATCTATTATAAGGATGTGACTCTAAGATTGGCTAAATATAGAAGATTTAATAGACTTAATTGGGAACTAGTAGCTAGGCTAAGTTCTATATTTAGGCTCAAGCTGGGAGAGCTAGAGCTTATTGAATGAAATAAAGAGAGTATTTATACAAGTTACTAAGATAATAAAATAATAGAATAATAAATAAATAACATAAACTACAGTTTGATCTATACAATTGTTCAAGAAATGAATATTTGTTCAGAATTGGTACATTTATTTAAGAAATAAATATTTGTTTAGGATTAGTATATTTATTCAAGAAATGAACATTTGTTTAGGTTATGCAGAAATTCCAATTTGGATATAGTAAATATAAATGTAGAAATATACTATTTAAACTAAGAAATATACTAAGTAAAGTAGTACTGTAGTATAAAATGATTTTCTAAAATTGAAGTAGAATTACAATTATTCCAAAAGCTATATAAATGCTCCCTTACACTATAATAGTTTATTACTAATATAGAAAGAACTCCAAGCAAGTTCTGCTTAAGCTGCTTATCAGAAAAATGGTTAATTAATCTATAAACTATTTTACTAAAAGCTATAAACAAAATAGCTATAAATATAAATACTAGTTATAGACTATGAACTATTATTAGCAAACAGCTATAAATAGCTGCGAACTACCCTAGAACTCTACTAGAACAATATCGCAAACTATGAACTAGCTAGAACAGCCTGCAAACAGCCTGTAAACAGCCTATGAGTACAGATACTAGTTATAGACTATAAATTGAAAATAGTTTCCTAATGCTATAGTAATTATTAGTATTAAGATTACTTAAGAAAAATATTAAAATATTTTTAATATAGTAAGAATGATTATGTTTAATATAATTATCTATAGTATTAATAGTATAAAGAATATAGATATATTGTAGTATAGTGTTTACTTGAAATCTTCCTTTAAGTATAGATAGAAGTTCTATACTAATTCTAGTAATTTCATTTTATATGATTCTACAAATATAAGAATAAGGTAAGTAAGGTCTCTACAGTTTGCTTATTTATAAACAATCTTCTCAAAATATTTCTTTTTAAAAAATTTTATTATTATTTCCTTCCACTAATAATTCTACTAATAATTCTATCAATATTTTTCTTTTACTAATATTTTTACCAATGTTTTCTTCCACCAAGCCTTCTGAAATTCTCCAATATTTGATAACTCTAATAGTACTAATAAAAAGATATCTGAAATTTCATATATTGAAGAAAGGGAAAGGCTGTCTAATAAAAAGAAAAACTAAATTGAAGAGGAGTTGCTCTAGTTGAAAAATCATCTATATATATCTTCTTAAAGAAGTTTAGAGTCTATATACTATATAAGAATAAAAAAGAATATTTCTCCCTTAATTCTTTTATAATTATTTATAATTATCAAAACTTTATATATCATTCTCTTCCAAGTTTTATGAAGTAGTTGAAGCTCTATATAGATATACCAAAATCCTACCTTAGCAAGTATTCTTATAATAAAGATAATAAAAATAATAAGAGATCACTTACTAAATATTAATATATAAGTAAGAATAATATTAATAATGATCCAATTTAACAATAGCTAGGTTATCTTAAGATTATTTTAGATATAGCTAAGTATGATATAATAAGTAAGTATATATATCTTCTTATAACTATATATTATCAAAAGATTAATGAGTTTAGTTATATAATCTAACTTTGTAAATAACTAATAACCTAACTTTGTAAATAACTATTATTCAATTTATTAATATATATATATTCAAGCACTAAATAAATATTACAATATTATTTTATATAAATTTTAATACATATGCTCTAGCAGGTTATTTCAACTAATATTATTCTTATAATGTTATTTCTACCTATATACAATTACTCTAGCAATGTAATATAATTAACTTAATATCTAAGCTAACTTGCTATAATAATCTCCTGTATCATTTTTGTTGAAAATACATATCAATATCTGTATATCTGAGATTAGCATAATTAATATTAATATATTAATTAATCTATCTATATAAATAGCTTTATATTTCCATATATAATAAACTCTTGTACTCTTGCATTATAATCTAATAAGTTATGAGCTTTGAGCCACTATACTAGCTACCCTATATAACTATGCATTCTTAATACTTAAGTTATCACCCAGACTTATTAAGAAGCTTAATACCATAATGATTCTACCCACTCATCATCAAGAAGCTTAACTGCTATAATAACAATCCTGAATCAGTTAAAAGAGCTTAAAATACCATAACAATTCTACCTCCACCTGCTGTCAAGAAGCCTAACCACTATAATAACAAATCTCAGACTATCAAAAAGCCACTTTACATTATGATAATCTACTTTAGAACTAGTCAAAAGAGCTTAAAATACTATAACAATTCTATCTCTTACTGTTAAGAAGCTTTTTTGTACTATAATGATACCCTAAACTCATTAAGAAGCTTAATATCATAATGATCTCTAAATTCATCTATCTAAATTTACCTATCTAAATTCATTTATTGACAACAATTCTGATACCTGCCAATAAGTTCAGCTATTAAGATAATTGATTAAAACCAGTTTATTAAGAAGCTATTTTATATAGTCATAAGCTAAGCCAACTGCTATATAGAGAACTATATAATATTTCTAAAAGTAATAACTATATTATGTATTGTGACGGCCGACCCCCAACTTGACTAATTTTCGCAAATTTGTACTATGCTTGATTTAGAAAGTTATTGTAACACTTTGTCCCCTTCCTATTTTATTGGCATGATGCCTATTTTATTGGCATGACACCTATTTTATTGGCATGAGAGTCACTTCATATTCTTTGCAACGATTGGATTGTATTTTATAGCGAAGTCTCTATTAGTTGTCCTTTAGTCTTTCAAATTTGTATAAATACCCCCTCTATTTCTATCTAAATAAATCAGTTTGCACAGAGTCTTGGAATATCTCAATATCAGTCGTAGTAAAGCCTGAAGAGCACAGCACGAAGCTGTAGTAAGGATACACAAAGGGAGATATCACGTCCATAATTCTGAGCATTCTTACTTGGTACATACAAACGAACGAATGACCGGTTTTTAGTACATTTGTCACAGTATTTATTTATTATCAAAATAAATATAAGATAAATAAAAAAGTTTGAGGATGATCTGGATGTATCAAGTCTGTTGCTATTTGCCTCAAAATCAACTTTATTAAATGTTATATCCTTAAATGTTACATCTTCTTCAAAAGTTATATCTAGTACTCCAACTACCTTCAAATTATTAAAAGTTGTATCAAGTAATATAGCTTACAATGTATTAAATGATATCTTATCAAAAACAAGTGGGAGAGATAGAGAAAGAGATCTTTATAAGGATTATAATAATGAATTTAATACTTGTCATAATAAAGACTATTATCATCAACATATTAGTACTCTTTCTTATAATTAAAATAAAGTTAATAACATTAACTTAATGGTAAAGAAATAGGAGGAAAGAGCTAATACTTTGGATAGGAAGTTTGAAATACTTCTCTTAATATTAACTTTATAGTAAAAAGAAGTTGTATCTGCTAAAAATACTATCTCACAACTACCTGCTCATCTTTCTCAATCTGATCCTTTTTAATCTGGTCCTTTTTAACCTGATTTTTTTCAATCTAATCCTTTTTAATCTGTTCAGCCTCCTTAATAACTATATTATCTATCATCTCCAACTGGTAGTAAAAGAAGTAGTTCTATTACTTCTAGTAATATTATTACTAGTTTAAGTAAGGAAATGTTAAAAATAATTATACATTATAATAGATCTGATAGAGCAAATAAGCTCTATAAGTTTATTGAATTATTTAAAAACTTTCTAGAATTCTCTTAATCAAATTCAAGTATAGAATTAAGATTTGCAACAGCTAAACTTACTGGTGAAACTTGACTATAGTAGTGTAGTTATAGAAATACTTTCAATATTAATGATTCTAAATAAATTAAATGTTAGATGGATCTTCAAAATGAATTGATTACTAAATTTGCATCAACTGAAACTAATTATGATATTAGAATTAAGCTTTGAAATTTAAAATAAATCTTATTAGTATATATTTATAATACTGCATTTGTAAGACTAATTATAATTATCTGATCTTAGTAAATCTGAAGTAATGTATAAATATTATAATGATTGATATGCAACTTGCCTGATTTTCAAGAATATTCTGTAATCTTGTTTCTAATGAGATATCCTTGCTATCTTCTAGCTAATCCTATCTATCATTAATTATCTTCTAAGATCTTAAATCATCTCTAAGTCATCTTTTATTAGATTATCATAATGAACTTTTTTATCATCATAGTAAACTTTTTATTAACATCACATACTTTGTAATGATCAAATTATATTTATAGCTAAGTCTTTTACTTCTTCAATTTTGTATAAATACCCTCTCTATTTCTATTCAAATAAATCAGTTTATACAGAGTCTTAGAATATCTCAATATTAGTTATAGTAAAGCCTAAATAAGTTATAGTATGGATAGCTATTAGTAAGGATATGCAAATGGAAATATCATATCCATAACTCTGAGTATTCTCACTTAGTATATTCTCAATAAATGAACAACTGGTTATTAATACATTTGTTATATCTTGATATCAACTGGTAGGAGCTTTATCAAGTATATTGTAAAATGATGGAATATAACTGAAGCTCATATTTTCATTCAAGCAGAACTGAACTGTTATAACTAACTAAACTATTATAACTAACTAAACTGTTATGATCAATACAAACTCATTAAATTGATACTTTGTACAAAAGGAAATGAAATAAGAAATAACTCGATACTACAAACAGACTACTTCAAAAAGTACAACTAGCATACACTATAGAAAAATACCACTAGCATATATTGATTATAGATGCAGATTTAAATTATTAGCTCAACCAGGTTTCATCCAAGACAAGACCTATAGATACATGAGCAAAATGAATAGAAGCAAATTATTGAATATAAATAGAGAGCTACATAGGAGAAACAAATTACTAAAGGGCAATAACAAGTAAATAGATATATTATAAACATTGAAAGAAACAATTGAACAATTGCTGAACAAGTTGAATAAGCTACTATAATCAAGGCATACTTATGAATAATTATACAAACAGACTGAATAGGTTGAATGAATGATTTGAATAGACTACTATAATTGAGTACTTATATGAATGAGCTATATAAGCTATTAAAGAGCTAAAAGGTTAAAGACCAAACTGAACCAATTCATAAGTAACAAGCTACCATAGTTGAGGCATACTCAAGAATAGGTTAAACAACTATATTAAATAAGATAGTTAGACTGAATGAGTTAGATAGATTAAATAATGAAACAAGAATTAAATTTGAATAGAGATAATAAGTCAAATAAGTACAACAAGATATAAGTTAAACAACTAATGAGCTGCTATAATTGAGGCATACTTATGATGAGCAATTAGATGTATTGCATATATTGAACAACTAGATATTACCAGCAAACTTACTACTAGCAAATTTATCTAGGAATAAGTCAAGTCAAATACTCAGATACTACCACTAGCAGATTTACTACCAGTGGACTTAGAAACAAAATGATTATAATCAGAGATTATTAATAAGTTGAGTAGAGCTCAGGTACACCCAGGAATAACTGTACCAGGTGAAAAATAGATACAGTTAGAGATTATTATATTGGGTTAACTTAGATGTTGAGTTGATTACTCATATCACTAGAGCTCATATGCACAGATAAAAATAACACAAGAGCTTGCCGAACACAACTATGTACTGGAAAAAAATAATACAGCAACTATACTAGATAGAAATAATATTGCAAGAATGTGAGAAAAATATCAGTTAGATTAACCTATATATCAAAATTATTACAATATTTATTCAGTGCTTGAATATTTACAACAAATTCAGGATATCAAAAAGGTGCTGCAATTAGTACAAACAACTATATAAATATACATTGACAAATTGAACAATAGTTACAAAGTCAGATTATATAATCAAACTCATTGATCTTTCAATAATACATAGTTATAAGGAGACATATATATTCACTTGTTATATTATACTTAGCTGTATCTAAAATAACTTCAAGATAATCCAGCCATTGCTGAATAGGATCATTATTAATATTGTTTTTATCTATATACTGATGTTTAGTAGGTAGCCTCTTATTATTATTACTATTATGAGAATGCTTGCTAAGGCTGGATTTTGGTATATTTATATAGAGCTTCAATTACTTTACAAAACTTGAAAGAGAATGATATATAGAGTTTTAATGACTGTGAATAGTTATAAAAAAATCAAGAGGGAAATATTCCTTTTCATCCTTATGCAGTATATAAACTCTAGACTTCTTTAAGAAGATATAGGTGATTTTACAACTAGAGTAACTCTTCTTCAGTTCAGTCTTCCTTCTTATCAAATGGTCTTTTTCCTTCTTCAATATATGGGATTCCAGATATCTTCTTGTTAGTACCATTGGAGTCACTGAATACTAGGAAATCTTAGAAGAATACTTAAGAAGATGATTAATATCATTATTCTCAGAATTTGCTATATCCTGGCAATGCTTACCAAGAATACTAGGAGGACTCAACTCTATAAAATTGTTAAGAGTAATTGATCATTAGAACTGCAAAGTCATAATAGAAGTATAGGAGAAAGTAGTAGTGTATAAATTAGAAGACTTTTGAAGTTCAAAGTTACAAGAAAGATAGAAGTGACAAATGACCTTATTCTTATATTCACCAGAATTATGTACAAGAACAACCTGAAATCTCCTACCCAAGTAACCCAAGTATAAGTACTCCCAAATCTTATTGTAATTATTAGCTTATTATATCTCTCTCCTATTATTAATAATCGATCATACATCACTCAATTGTAGCTTAGATGATCTTTGTTTATATCGACCAATCATAAATTAGCATTAATAAATACATACATATTGGCTTCATAAGCCAGTATACTCTTTTACTCCAAAACACACATTCAAAGATCAAATTTCAACAGGTTATGAGCCTCGAGCCACTCAAATTGTAGCTCAACAACCTGAGATCTATGCAATCATAGCATCTATGCAATCATAGCAATTACAACTACAATTACTGTAAGTGTTTATTTAACATTATAAACAACATGTCAAACAATGTGATAAACAATACGACAAATGACACTGTGATAAAGCAACGTGATAAACAACATGTAATAACATAGTATTCAACGACATGACACAATGAAATGGACAACCTATACACATCATCATCATCAGTAACAAGATCGACAAGATTGCGGTCTAAATCAAAAACAGACAACAGATATCAACCCCCTGATGATGACAACGAAGGATTAGATGGCAACCATCAGAGCAATATTGGATTTAGCCTTGATTGACAGGAACAGATGACTATAATGATCAGAAATCAGAAAGATAAATTAGACACGCTGGCAACCCTAATGGGCGAATTGATGGCAAAAATCAACAAAACAAATGCATCACCTAGTGCGCCAACCAATCAGAATGCAGCTATAGAAGGCAACATGCCACAAAGACAATCACCATCACCATCACCAACAACATTAACAAAGCTTAACGATCTGGTGAAGGAGTACCTAAGATCGATCAACAAATTCGATGGATCAGGAGATATACCCAAATTGTTTGATTACTTTGATGCCGTAGAGCAATTTATCACCAGTGCCAATCTATCAGTACAAAAGGAGGAAGTCAACACAGCGATTAGTAAAATTACAGGCAATGCTAGAATGTAGCTATGGAGGCATATAAACACATCGGGAGAATTTGATTCATGGAATGAGCTTAAAGAGGCTATGATGCAAAAATACGCACCAATGGAACAATTGTTACGAATGCGCAATAAGCTTGCGATAATGAAGCAAAAGGAATCGATCGAAGATTATAATGATGCGTTCAACCGAATTATGACACAAATCGAAGATATGACTGACACAGCAGCTATACTACAATATCTCTGGGGTCTAAGCCCCAGGTACTAGGAATTAATACTTGCATGGGAGAATATGCCGACAATGCTGGAGGCCTTACAACTTGCATGCATCAGGTTCGACCCAGATAGTAAACAAAGGTGCGACGAAGCCCATGCAACAGACCGAGGCGGCTACCGAGGCAGCAACCGAGGCAGCTACTGAGGTGGCAGTCATGACAATCGAGGCGGAAACGCCAGACAAAGCCGAGGCTATAACAATGATAACAGAAACAATTGAGGAGGTCATCATAATGACCAAGGCGGCAATCACGGAGCCCATCGAGGTGGGAATTTTCAGAGATACCCTCAGAAATGTTACGTTTGTGAGGGAGAATATAGAATATTTCAATGCAACAAATTCAATGATTGGGTAAAAACAGAAAAAGAAAAGGCTAAACTGAGAGCCGAAGCAAATCTGGCGATTGGCACTATTATCGATTTGGGTACCATGCAACATATATTCAACCAATTAGAGATTTTCAAGATAGTGGCTGAGCATGATGGCTTGGTCATGTGTGCAGGGAATGAAAAACTACATGCGACGCATGTTGGGACAATTGAGCTTGACGATAAGCTGAAATTATGGGACGTCTTATATGTACCGGAGATCACCAGAAATTTAATATCTGTGTGAGCGTTAATACATGACGGAAATGACATAACCTTCAAGAGCAATAGATCAGTAATTAAAATCAGCATGGATCACAAAGAAATCAAAATCGGACAAGCTGATGGCGATCTATTTCATTTATCAACATCACCAGAGCTAGAGCTAGAAGCAAACATCACCGATTCCAACATCACCGATTTCAAGATTGATGACTATACATTATAGCATCACCGACTGGGCCATCCAGGCCGAAATACTCTGCAATCAATCAACAAATTTGTCACAGGGCTCGGAGATGTATGGCTGTCAACTGGATAAATCGAAATATGTGCCGGGTGTGAATATGCGAAGTCATACCACAAGCCATTCAGACACGCGAAAAATCAATCGATGGAGCCTATCGGAAGGGTGCACTCAGATCTGTATAGGCCGATGCCCACGCCATCAGTCAATGGAGCAAAATATATATTAACATTCATCGATAATGCTACTCGCTATGTCACAACATATTTTATTGACAACAAAAGTGATACATTTGATCGATTCCGGACATTCAAGGCATTCGCCGAAATGCAATCAGGCTGAAAACTGAAGATTCTCTGGTCAGATGGAGGAGGAGAGTATGTAAACACCGAGATGCACAAATTTTTAATCAAAAACGGAATTTATCATGAAATGACGATGCCAGACATGCCACAACAAAACGGTGTCACCGAACAATATAACCGGACATTGATGGAGTTGATCCGGGCCATTAAAATCACTGCTGACATACCTGACAAACTTTGGGCCGAACTTGCCGCAAGTGCTACATATTTACACAACCAATTGCTAATGTGAGCTAATAAGGAGAGTGCTTCACCATTTGAATTATGGCATAGTCATAAGCCTGATATCAATAACTTGCACATCATATGGGCTGATGCATATATGCATATTCACAAAGGAAAAAGGTTGAAACTGGTACCCCAATCCAAAAAGCTTAAAATGATTAGCTATCATAATGAAAAGAAAGTATATAGGCTCTGGGATTCAACCAATAGGAGGATAGAGATCAGCCATGACATTACATTTGATGAATCTATTATATTAAAATCTCCAACAATCATCAATCTAGAAGATCAAGAATATGTCATCGAAGCGATCATCGGAGAATGCAAGATTGATGAAAAAAGGCAATATCTGATTAAATGGCTAGGCTATGATGATGACGACAACACCTGGGAGCCAATCGAACAATTGATCGATACTGAAGCTCTACAAATTTGGCAAGATCGCATGCTAGAAGCTAATTTAACTGAATCGACTGATGACCCAATGACCTACAAGGAAGCAATTTCTCTACCTGATGCAAAGCTTTGGGAGGAAGTGATCAATCAAGAGCTTAAATCACTTAAGAATAATGACATGTAGATAATTATACCTAAGGTGTCTGCGGGACGCAAGCTGATTGGATACAGATAGATATTTAAAAAGAAGCTTAACACTGATGAATCAGTTGCCAGGTACAAGGTGAGATTAGTAGCCAAGGGATATTCACAACAGCAAGAAATTGATTACGATGAAACATTTGCTCCCATGGCGAAATTCACATCGATCAGGGCACTTTTATCAATCGGTACAACCCTAAACTTAGAAATTCACCAAATGGATATAAAAACTGCATTCCTGAATAGCGATCTTGATGAAAAGATCTATATGATGGTACCTGAAGGAATTGATCAATCGGAGCTATCACCGAGAGCTGTATGTAAGCTCAATTGATCATTGTATAGACTAAAGCAATCACCTCGTATGTGGAATCAGAAGATCAACAACTACCTCAGCCAATCAAATTTTATAAGACTACAATCAGATCACAGCATTTATCTAAGAAGAAGATAAGACGATCAATCGCTGATAATTATTGCCATATATGTCGATGATCTACTAATTCTGGCTGATTTGATGGAAACGATAAACAAATTCAAGGCAGAACTTAGCAATGCATTTGATATGACGGACTGTAGTGAAATTAAACATTTTTTAGATATTCAAGTCATGCGTGATCGAAAAACACATATAATCACAATCGATCAAAGTCACTTCGCCAATCAAATCATTACAAGGTTTAACATGACGGATACCAAGCTAATCAGTACACCCCTTGATCCATCTATTCAACTCAAAGCTAAAGGGGGAAAATCCGCAGACCAAAATCTATTTAGACAAATGATCAGTAGCATAATATACCTGATGATCGGGATGAGACCTGATCTAGCTGCTACTGTCAGCATCATCAGTCAATTTTTGGCCAATCTAATGCAAGAACATCACCACGCCCTCAAACGATTATTAAGATATATTAAAGGAATAGCTAATTATAAGCTGTACCTTGGATGCAATCAGGATCTAAGACTGATCGGTTTCAGTGATGCCAACTGGGGAGGAGACATTAATATATAACAATCAACTATGGGCTATATTTTCAACCTATCAGGAGGAGCCATCAGCTGGTCAAGCAAGCGCCAACCAACCGTTGCTCTATCAACAACTGAGGCAGAATATATGGCATTAGCACATGCAACAAAAGAAGCTATTTAGCTATGCACCCTATTGGATGAGCTAGGATATTTGCCGAATTGTGTAATAACCTTATTTGAAGACAACCAATCAGCAATCGCCCTTGCCAAAAATCCAATTAATCATGCTTGATCAAAGCATATTGACATCCAGCATCACTTTATTCGAGAGAAAGTTGAATCAAAGGTGATAGATATCATTTATATGGCGATAGATGAAATGATCGCTGATACATTAACCAAGCCACTTGCATGACCAAGACTTGAAATGTTGATTGCAAAAATGGGCTTATGTAACTAACCTTTTTTTATTCAAAAACTTTTATTTTCCTTTACTATGTCATTCTTATCACTCAAGTAGTATTTTATATATAGTTATTTGCAGTGAATGTACTTTATGGATGCCATTCGTGATGTATAGTTGAACATTCTTTATTTTTATTTTTATTTTTATTAAGATATGTCAAGCAGGGGGAGTGTTGTAATTATTAGCTTATTATATCTCTCTCCCATCATCAATGATCAATCATACGTCACTCAATTGTGGCTTAGATGATCTTTGTTTATATCGACCAATTATAAATTAGCATTAATAAATACACGCATATTGGCTTTATAAGCCAGTGCACTCTTTTACTCCAAAATACACATTCGAAGATCAAATTTCAACAAATCTCAGTACAACCCCAAGGACTTATCTAGAAAGAGATACCTCATTGCTAACTCAAACAGATAACCCTAGTCAAAGAGAATAGACAAATCTAAATAATAAAAGCAAGACATATATAACAAGATACCTAAAATAATGAGATTCAGCTATGAAGCTTATGCCTAAAATGAGACCCCCCAGCTAGAATGAATTGCTGAACAAAAGCAAGTCACCAAGCTTAGAAACAAAATTATATATAAATCTTATATCTCTAGAAGCAAGACCTTATAACTAATATCTCATGGTGAGATTTAGACTAATGTATAGTATTCAGACAAGTATAATATACATATACATGTATACCACCTAAATCACTTACCTTGTTGTCAGTCTAGCCTACTGATAACCTTAGTGAATCAGTTCAGCTTATCTGTTAGCTCATCGAATAAGCTTATATAAATAAGCTAGAAAGCTAGAAGATACTCAACTGAGGATCCAATCTAAATAACCTAAGAGTTAGAAAAAAAAAATGATAAACAAATCAGCTTATGCCCAAAAGCTCATTAGAATTATACCATCTGAATTATCTGACCCCTAGATATAAATAAAACAAATCATATATCCAAATTATACAAGAAATATACTGTGATTACTGCTTATAGTAAGATCTTGAGTTACTTACTGAAATTAGCAGAATGACTTAAATGTGCATTATGCAGAGAGATTTTTGGGGATTCTAGTAAAATCTGTAATGAAAAATGAAAACAAAAAAAAAGTCAAAATGACCAAAACAAGTAAGCTGAGCACTACAAATCTAGAATAACTATGTACCTATATATCTGAACAGACATATCTGCATACCCATATCAGCATAGAGAGCAACAATGTATAGGAAAAAAAGAGAAAGAGAAAGTGAGTCTAGGTCTTCAGTTATATTTTTTTTTTTAATATTTCATTGACACTTCCTCTCTTGAAGTCTATTTTATTCAGTTATTTATTTATCAAACAATTATTTCATTTATTTTTATCGATTGATTTCATCCTTTCATTTTACTTTTCAGTGCATTAAACAATAATATATCTGATTAATTTCACTTCATTTGACATACATTTTATTTATCATCTCAGTAACCTATTCTCTTATTCAGATCAGATATTATTATATTATTTTTATTATTTTTTGGTGATCTTCAATGGATACTTATTTCATTTATTTACATTTGGATATTATTTGATATATTATTTTATTATACTTCTTATTTTATTATTTTATATTCTATATTTTCTAAGAATCATTTGTTTATAGAAACATGATGAGCCACTTCTTTATTTAGTAATATCCTTATCAGGAATAGTATTTCTTTATTTTTATATTTTTAGTTGACTTTAATAGATTTAACTAACAGATTTAACTGAAGACTCAATAATAATATTATACTCACCACTATATTGTGACGGCCGACCCTCAACTTGACTGATTTTCATGAATTTTGTACTACGCTTGATTTAGGAGTTACCGTAACATCCTGTACCCTTCTATTTTTGGTTAGTGTCGTTTTCAGCGAGCGATCTTGCCACCAGCGACGAACGTAGTTTTTAGCGACCGATCTCATTTTTATCGACGAAATATTATTCGCAGTTATCGAGTCATACTTGTAGCAAAGTCTTTATTATTCTGTCCATTCAGTTCTATCAATTTTGTATAAATACTCCCTTTATTTCTATCCGAATAAATCAGTTTGCACAGAGTCTTGGAATATCTCAATATCAGTCGTAGTAAAGCCTGAAGAGCACAGCATAATTAGCTGTAGTAAGGATACGCAAAGGGAGATATCGCGTCTGACACTCTGAGCATTCTCAACGAACGAACGAACGACCGGTTTTTAGTACATTTGTCACATCTTGGTGCCGACTGGCAGGAGAGTTATCAAAAGACCGACTCTCACATCCTCATTCAAGCAGGACCGAACTACCCCTTCAAGTAACGACAGTGCACCCATAGCGGAAGACAGCATCGTTCAAAACAGATCATCGAAGGACACCCCCGCTTTTTATACGAAGAAGATCACTAAACAGTTCTGGCTCCGAGGAAGAAGAATTCATTACACCTGATCCTTCGGACGGTGATTACAGCGAGACAAGAGAATCCATCACCTCCCTTACAGTACACGATGGGTTATCATCAGACGACGAATCAGCTATCGACTTTGGTGACGACCTTCAAGCATTATTTTACGAATCATCCGACGACGAAACAGACGACGAACCAGAAAACAACACATACGAAATGACAAAAAGACCACCAACCTTCACTGGTTACGTACCAGCTGAATCAGTAATCAAGTTCATCGAAGATCTGCAGATTTACAATGCAATCCGACAGTTCAACAATGTTGCAAAAGTGAATGTCCTAGAAGCAGTTTTACGAGGACCCGCCAAAATCGCATATGATGCCGCAATAGCCGCTACGGCAGCAAATGGAGGATTTAATAGAGGAGCAGGAGGAGCAAATGCAGAAGCCGATGCCTTAGTAACCTTCACCAATGCCATCGCATGGTTAAGAGCAACCTATTATACTGCTGACATACAACAAAGTATGAAGGATCAACTCGCATCAATGTACCAAGGGATAAACGAAAGCCCTCTCGCCTTCCACATGAAGATACGACATGTGGTAGACCTCGCAGGATATCCGGCAGCCAACCAGGACCTCATCATAGAGCAATCCTTTATGAACGGACTTCATCGAGAAATCGCCCTCCAAGTACGCTCCAGCCCAGTCAGACTAAATCATGCATAAAAGGTGGATTACGCGCAGAGATATTGGGCTGCACGAAACCCGGGTCAAGACGTAATGCAGCAGATTTTACCAAATAACCTTCAAGAAACGCGAACCGTACCAGCGGTCATACCCACCATCGCACCGGCAACAGTCAACTGGGGAGCAGCCTCACGAAAGGACCCAGCCATGGACGATCTCATTGAATAAATGAGCAAGATGACAGCGCATATATTGGATCTTAAAAAGCAGATCGATGTACAGTGACCGGTCCAATGATTTATGGCAAACCCAACCCCTGCGACAGGATCAAACGCATATCCGATCGGCAACTTAAGGTGCTTTAGGTGTAACTAAGACGGGCATACATCAAGAGACTGCAATCAACCTGACATACGAGTATGCAAGAGATGCGGAGAAAAAGGGCACTACGCTGCAAGATGTATAACGGAAACAAGCCGAATTGCCCAATCAAGAACTCAAGAACGAACCCAGATAAACGTCGTCACATTTAAAGAAGAAGACTTCGATAGTGAAGATGAGTACACCCAGGTAGAAGCATTCCTGGCTGCCCAAGAAAAACGAAAACCCGGACGCCCCAAGAAGGCAGGATCACCCTATACAACGAAAACCCCGCGGGTGGCACAACGAGCACAAGAGCGAGAATTCGACGGTGACGAACAAGACGAGCTCTTCGAGGAAGAAGTGAATCGAATTATCCGAGAAGATATACCGATGTCTGAAGCACCCGCGAGTGAAGGAAATAAGGAACGTAAACTACAAAAATCCAAGAAATACGGCCTAGATGTATGGAAAGAAATGGAGGACATGACCATCCCGGTCAAAATAGGACAACTCGCCGAATTTCCTACCTTCCGACAGCAAATCCGAAAAGGGATAAGCGATGCACAACCCGGGTACGAAGTAGTGGAGATCAACGCAATGCAACAGTCGGAGGACGATGAACCACAAAACTCATCGGCATACTCGCAATATCAGATTGAAGAAATTACAATGCCATGCATTATCGATACAGGTGCTGGAGGATGCATTATCAGCAAGACGATGCTCGACCGACTCAGATGGCAAATCGAAGAAGCCACAACTATAACAATCGTAGTAGCTGATGGACATGTTGCAACACCGCTTGGCAAGATGCATAAATTACCAATTCGCTTTGGTAAACTTATCATCCCGGTATCAGCAATGGTAGTTGACACCACGTCCTACGACCTCGTCATCGGGAACAACTGGTTAAAGAAAGTACGGGCAGTAATCGACCTCGGCATATGCAAAATGCAAATTACATGGAAAGGACGATGTTATGAAATACCTGTCAACTTAGAAAGAGGAGTCCGCTCACAAATGATAGAAAGCGATGATGAGGACGAACAAAAAGAATTCTTCATGATGCAAATCGTACGGACTAACCAGAAGGCCAAACCCTTGGAACGAAAAAGTGAACAAGCCGCTGGATTTGACCTCTCTACCGTCAAAGACATCGAATTGCAACCAGGAGAATCATGCATAGTCAGGACAGGAATCGCTGCAAAAATACCCCAAGGACATTACGGCCAAATTAAACCAAGGAGTTCTCTAGCAGCCGCCAGAATTACGATTGACACAGGAGTTATCGATGCAGATTACATGGGCGAAATCAAGATTGTGGTTGTCAACCAACATCGATTCAACATAGCCAAACTTTATGGAGGAGATCGAATTGTGCAGTTGATAATCATACCCATCTGGATAGGCAAGGCCGTAGAAGTAACCAATCTCGAAGAAACGACCAGAGGAGACAAAGGGTTTGGATCTACTGGAATAAATATCGCAAAAATCATAACGGAACTTAAGCACACACCCAAGACAGTGAACAAGAAGGCATACACTTTCGGAGAACAACTCAGTGAGAGAGAAAAGAAGGAGTTGTAAGAGCTTATCGATGAGTACTCTGACATATTCGCAACAACCTTCGAGGAGATCAATCTGAAACCGCCAAAGCATTTTCATCACATCAACGTCCAAGGGCACCCCCCGATCAAATGCGCACCGTACCAAACACCACCGGCATATATCGAATGGCAACAAAAAGAAATCGATGATATGGTCAAAGGAGGAATGGCTGCTGAGACGGACAGCCCATGGGGATTTCCAAATGTCATTACACCCAAGAAAGGATTAGAAGCAAGAACCTTTGCTCCAAGAATGTGTACCGACTTTAGGAAGCTGAACGACATTACTAAAGGAGACGCCTTCCCGATACCAAGAATCGACGATACTTTTTCAAAGATACCAGTTTGTGCAAGCCTCTACACAACTCTTGATATGACCAGCGGATATTATCAAATAGGACTTGATGAAGAATCGCAAGAGATCACTTCCTTCGTAACACTGCAAGGCCATTGGAAATATCTACGAATGCCGTTCGGACTCAAGAATGCCCCAGCCAGTTTTCAGAAAATGATGACTAAAATATTCGGAGATCTTGTCGGAAAAACATTATTGGTATACATCGACGATATCACAATATTTACAGTAACATTCCCGGACCACATCAAGGCACTACGCGAAGTGTTCAACCGAATGAGAACCGAAGGCCTTTATTTAAAACCAAAGAAGTGTACATTCACTGCAGAAAAAGTTACGATGCTTGGACATATCATCGACAAAGAAGGAATCTGAACTGATCCAGCCAAAGTGGAAGCCGTTACCAAGTTCAAGAAACCTACCAACCGAACAGAGATGCGCGCCTTTCTGGGACTAGCCTCGTACTACCGACGGTACATACGCAATTTCGCAAGCTTAGCCGAACCGCTGTACGCAACCCTCACGAAAAGCTACAACTGGGCAGAAATCGATGAAGAACAAAACGAACTCGAGCAAGAGGCACTAAACGCATTAAAGAAGGCTCTGGCAACCGCACCCATACTGGCAAAACCAAACTGGACGAAGCTGTTTAAACTTTATACCGACGCAAGTGCCATAGGAGTAGGAGCAATACTTTCGCAAGACGATACTAAAGGTTTAGAACGAGTAATTTATTACGCAAGTAGAGGAACACGCGGCGCGGAGAAGAATTACGAATCTACCAAATTGGAGTGTCTCGCGGTTGTATGGGCAGTCAAGTGGTTCAGATATTACCTTATCGGACGACACTTCGAAGTTATCACAGACCATTCGGCGCTTAAATGGTTGTTCAACAGACCCGATCCAAGTGGGATGTATGCACGGTGGATCATGACGCTTCAAGAATACGACTTTACGGTGAAATTTAGAAAAGGAAAAACAAATCAAAATGCCGACGCACTTAGCAGAATGCCATTATTGGATGCCCAAGGCGGGGCGCAGCAATGAACGCAACACTGTACTATGATTTGGTGATTTGGTTGATGAGGAGGGAAATTAGGGAAGATATGGAGGATTGGACAAAGAACATTTTACTAACTGCTAGCAGACAGTACGAAATTCAGGACAATTTATTATACTGCAAAAAGGAGGGACGCATTATCCCAGTAATTCAGGAGAAGGACGTATCGAACATTTTATCATTAGCACATAATCATCCGTTATCTGGACATGTAGGCCAGGACAATACTTTATACCGACTCAGGAACTCAGCATGGTGGCCCGGAATGCAAGACGACGTAACCAACTTTGTACGAAATTGCGATACATGCCAAAAACGAGCAAGAGCAAAAGATATGCCCCAAGCCGCTTCTGCAACCATCAAGGCTGAGCCATTTTCACACATTGGGATAGACATCATGGGACCCATGCCAGTAACATTAACAGGAAAAAGATATATTATTTTAGCAGTAGATTTCTTTACAAAATATCTGGAGGCAATAGCAGTTGAAGATGCAGATGTGCAGACAGTGGCCAAATTCTTGCATACCGACATCATCTGCCGACATGGAGTACCAAAGGAAATAACCAGCGACCGAGGCACGGAGTTTCTGAATGAATTAATTAGGGAACTCGAGTGGACTTACCATATCAAGTATATCCGAACGACGTTGTACCACCCGCAGGGAAATAGCCAAACCGAACGCACCAACCAGACGGTCAAGAACATCTTAGCAAAGATTATCGATCAAGAAGCAACATGGGACCATTATCTTGATAGCACTCTTTTTGCGGTCCGAACCATTTGCCAAGCATTAACAAAGTTCAGCCCCTTCGAGCTTGTATATGGGAGGTTACCAAACCGAGAGTTCCACCACCCTGAAAAGGATAATGGAACGTATGACAATCGTTTATGGGCTTATGTCGCATGAGATATCAGCAGGTTACAGTTGATCCGAAAAAAGGCATCTGCATTCATTGACAAGGCACAGGAGAGACAGCGGACAAACCAAAACAAGAAAGCGAATGCAACCCCCTTGCATATCGGAGATCAAGTCCTCGTGTACCGAAATATTGTGGAATCATCGTGGTTGGCTAAATTACAACCAAAGTGGGAAGGACCATATTATGTGCAGGCTATAAAAGAAAGCACAATTTGGCTCAGGAAACTCAATGGTTCTATTCTCCCTACCCCGGTCCACCGAAGCAAAATCAAGACATACTATACCGAACAGACGCAACTACAGAAAGGACGTAGAAAAAGCAATCAAGGAGGCCCTGATGAGGGAGCCGGACTCGATCGACCTAGTTCCCCTGGACGAAGAGAAAGACCCCGAAAAACTCCTCATTCTGACATGACAGTATCATGAATGGCTATATAATCAAAGCCGAGTTACCGACGTTACAATCAGGTTCCATCAAGGGCGTGCTTGCTACCTTCGACGTCGTTTACAGAAACAGGAGATGTCATTGTCAAAATTTGAAAAGGATATAGCCGACAGGACCTACACGCTCTTTCTCAGATACGAATGGGTTTTATCCAGGTTCTATGGAAAAACCATTGACATCGTCAAACTTACATATGCGGAGATTGCTCAAATCCGTCAGGCCATCGAGAATGAAATTACTACGCTTTTATCTAGTCTCGAGGATGAGACATTCCCAGTTGAGCCCCCAGATGTGACGGCCGACCCTCAACTTGACTGATTTTCACGAATTTTGTACTACGCTTGATTTAGGAGTTACCGTAACATCCTGTACCCTTCTATTTTTGGTTAGTGTCGTTTTCAGCGAGTGATCTCGCCACCAGCGACGAACGTAGTTTTTAGTAACCGATCTCATTTTTATCGACGAAATATTATTCGCAGTTATTGAGTCATACTTGTAGCGAAGTCTTTATTATTCTGTCCATTCAGTTCTATCAATTTTGTATAAATACTCCCTTTATTTCTATCCAAATAAATCAGTTTGTACAGAGTCTTGGAATATCTCAATATCAGTCGTAGTAAAGCCTGAAGAGCACAGCATAATTAGCTGTAGTAAGGATATGCAAAGGGAGATATCGCATCTGACACTCTGAGCATTCTCAATGAACGAACGAACAACTGGTTTTTAGTACATTTGTCACAATATAGATTATATACAATTTCAAAGACTTACACTTAGAGAGGCTTATTTTATTAGTTTTTCTTATATAGCCAATTCACACTGCTACTGCTACTGCCAAGAAATGCTCTATACCTAACCTAGAGAGAGTCTTAAGAACAAGACATTCTCAGTTGAGTCCCCAGATGTAATAATTAATATACAACTTGCCTGATTTTTGAGAATGTTTTATAATCTTATTTCTGACAAGATATCCTTGCCATCTCCTGGCTGATCTCATCTATCATTAATTATCTCCTAAGATCTTAGATCATCTCTGAGTTATCTTTTATCAGATTATCATGATAAACTTTTATTGTTATAATAAACTTTTTATTGTTATTATGTACTTTGTAATGATCAAATTATATTTATAGCTAAGTCTTTTAGTTCTTGAATTTTGTATAAATACTCCCTCTATTTCTATCCAAATAAATCAGTTTGTATAGAGTCTTGGAATATTTCAATATCAGTCATAGTAAAGCCTAAATAAGTTGTAGCATAGATAGCTATCAGTAAGGATATATAAATAGAGATATCTTATCTATAACTCTGAGCATTCTCACTTAGTACATTCTCAATGAATGAATGACTGGTTATTAGTATATTTATTATAATATCTTTCTAGATTAAAACTACATATTTGAGAACTTATTCAAAATAATAAAGATAATCTTATTGATTTTTAAAGTCTTTAATAAGCTTGTCTTTGAGTTGACAATATAACATTATTATAAACTAATTATGATCAAGCCTTATCAGCTGATGCTATAAAGAAAAAGATATTTAAAAAGAGAGATAATAAATAAAATAATACTGATAGCATCAGGAAACTATTTTCAGTTTATAGTCTATAACTAGCATTTATACTTATAAGCTATTTACAGGTTATTCACAGGCTGTTCTAGCCAGTTTGTGATTCACAATATTATTCTAGAGGTGTTTGTAGTTCATGATATTGTTCTAGTAGAGTTTTAGAATACTTTGCAGCTATTTGCTAATAATAGTTTATAGTCTATAACTAGTATCTATATCTGTAGCTATTTTGTTCATAGCTCTTAGTAAAATAGTTTGCAGCTCTTAGTAAAATTGTTTATGGATTAATTAACTATTTTTCGGATGAGAACTTCTAAAAATGAGAAAAATACATCTAAAAGTAATTCTAATAATAATTCTACTAAAAAGAATATTGGAAATGATAAATCTTTTAAATTAAAGTATTCTTATACTCTCTATGATTCAACTAATTATCTAGTATTTAAATGTCCTAATATGAAAAATACTTGTAAATTAATTAAGAATTAACCTTCTCAAGCAAATCTAGTAATAAATTCTATAGTAATTGACTTAGATACTTTACAATATATGTTTAATTAGCTTGATAACTTTATAGATATCTTACTAACTGATCAAATTATTATATATACTGGATTTCAAAAATTATAATCAACATACTTAGAAATGATAACCTTAAATTGCACAATATCCTATATATTCCTAACCTTAATTATAATCTAATATCTGTTCAAGCTCTTACTGAGAATAGTAATAAAGTTTTATTCAAGTCTAATAGATCAGTAACTAAAATAGATAACAATAGTAATGAAATTAAATTTGGACATATAATTGGTAATCTTTATTATATATCATCTTTAGAAACTTGTCTTATAAGTTCTACTTCAAATAATTATATATATAGCACTATTAACTTAAATATCCTAGTAGAAAAATCTTATAAAATCTAGCAAAATATACTATAAGACTTGGAGATCTTCACCTTTCAACCTCAAAAAATAATATCTGTATTAGATGCATTTGTATAAAGTCACATCAACTGCTCTTTGGATTAGTAACTAATCATTTTACAAAACAATTAGGATAAGTTTATACTAATTTATATAGTCCTAATATCTATACTATCTATTAGTGAAGCTAAATATATTTTAACTTTTATTGATGATGCTATAAGATATACTATAGTTTACTTTCTTAAAAACAAAAGTAATATTTTTATCAAATTTATTAACTATAAAGTATTTGTAGAAACTTAGTTAGACAAGAAGTTTAAAATTCTATGCTCTGATAGTAGTAGTGAATATTAATGATGAAATGCATCAATTCCTTATATAGTATAGTATTCATCATAAAACAATAATAGCTAAAATACTTCAACAAAATAGTGTTATTGAGTGATATAATCAAACTTTGCTTAAAACAATTAGAGTAATCAAACTTTCTACTAGAATTCCTAATACTCTTTAAGCTGAGCTAGCTGCAACAGCTGCTTACTTACATAATTAATTATTTACTCAAGCTAACTTTAATCAAAATAATATATTATCTTATAAAGTATAGTATAATTAATAGCTTGATATTAGTAATTTATATATCATTTGAGCTAATGCTTATATATATATTAATAAAAGCAAGTGGAACAAGCTAGAATCTTATACTAACAAATCTAAAATGATTGGATATTATAATAAAAAGAAAGCTTATTAACTTTAGGATCTAATTTATGAAAAAATAGAAATCAGCAAAGATATTATCTTTGTTGAATCTGTTATCCTTAATATACCATTGACTTTAAATATAGCTGATGATAAATATATTATTAAAGAAATTATTGGTAAATGTCTTACTAATATTGGTAATAAACAATATCTTATAAAATGGCTAAGCTACAATAATAATAATATTAATATTTGGGAACCACTTGATCATATTATTGATACTGAAGCTTTAGTTAATTGGAATATTTGATTACAGCTATATATTTTATTCTTATTACCACTCAATCTTATAATAAAGACAGTAATCCTTTGACTTATTAAGAAGCTTTATCAAGCTCAGAAGCTAAATTTTACATAAAGCTATTGATAGTGAGCTTAAATTATTTAAGAATAATTATATATAGATAATTATATCTAAGCCTTCAAACTGAAAGCTTATTGAATGTAAATGAATATTTAAAAAGAAATTAGATCCTAATAAAACAGTTATTCACTATAAAGCTAGACTAGTTCATTAGAAAACTATTTTCAGTTTATAGTCTATAACTAGTATCTATACTTATAAGCTGTTTACAGGCTGTTTATAGGCTGTTCTAGTCAGTTTGTGGTTCGCAATATTATTCTAGAAGTGTTTATAGTTTGTGATATTGTTCTAGCAGAGTTCTAGAATAGTTTATAGCTATTTGCTAATAATAGTTCATAATCTATAACTAGTATCCATGTCTATGGCTATTTTGTTTATAGCTCTTAGTAAAATAGTTTGTAGATTAATTAACCATTTTTCTGATGTTGTAAAAGGATATTTATAACAATATAAAATTAACTATAATGAAACTTTTCATCTATTGCTAAATTTCCATTTATTCGAATTTTATTATTAATTAGTATGATTCTTAATTTTGAAATACATCAGATAAATATTAAGATAGCTTTTTTGAATAGTGATCTCAATGAAGAGATTTACATAATAGTATCTGAAGGTATCAATGCATTATTTAGATCTGCATATCAACTTCAAAAAACACTTTATAGTCTAAAATAATTACTTATAATGTAAAATCAAAAAATTGATAATTACTTAACTAAATCACAAGGTTTTCAGAGATTAGATGCTAATTATAGTATCTATATTAAATGTAATACTCTTTCTCTTATAATTATTACTTTATATATTGATGATCTTCTACTTATAATAGATTCAATAGCAACTATATTAAAAATTAAATCTTCACTTAATTAACAATTTGAAATAACTAATTATAAAAAGATTAATTATTTTCTTAGAATTAAGATTAATTGAGATTATACTAGTAAAACTATTACTCTTAATCAAAGATACTTTGCTAACTAAATTTTTGCAAAATTTAATATATTAAATTGTAATCCAGTTAGAACACCTCTTAATATATTAATGAAACTTCAATATACTACTGAAGAGAGAGATGATGAAGATAAATTGAAATCAATTGATCACAATATATTTCAACAAATCATTGGTAGTTTGATGTATCTTATAACAGGAACAAGGCCTGATCTAGTTGCTACTATAAGTACAATTAGCCAGCTTATATCTAATCTAACACAATTATATTATAAAGTTGTAAAAATATATATTATGATATTTAAAAGAAATAGCTAATCTCAAACTTAAACTTGGAGGTAATAATAATAAAATCAAAATTATTAGTTATAGTGATATTGACTGCACTAGTAATATCAATACATAAATTAACTACAGAATATTTAATATATCTTTCAAAAGGAGTTGTTAACTGATGTGACAAATGTACTAATAACCAGTTGTTCGTTCATTCATACCAAGTGAGAATGCTCAGAGTGTCAGACGCGATATCTCCCTTTGCGTATCCTTACTACAGCTAATCGTGCTGTGCTCTTCAGGCTTTACTACGACTGATATTGAGATATTCCAAGACTCTGTGCAAACTGATTTTATTTAGATAGAAATAGAGGGGGTATTTATACAAAATTGATAAAGACTTTGCTACAAGTATGACTCCATAACTGCGAATAATATTTCGTCGATAAAAATGAGATCGGTCGCTGGTAGCGAGATCGCTCGCTAAAAATGACACTAACTAAAAACCGAAGGACACAGAGGGTCACGGTAACTCCAAAAACGGGTGGCAAGTTCTCGCAAATTGAGCAAGTTGCGCGTCGATCATCACATCTGGGGGCTCAACTGGGAATGTCTCGTCCTCAAGACTCTCTAGGTCAGCGGCGATGTGAATTAGCTATACGAGAGAAGCTAATAAAATAAGCTCCTCTGAATGCGAGTCTCCGAAATTGTGTGCGTGATCCATGCGGTGGTGAGCATAATGTTGTCACCGAGTCTTCAAGTGAATCTGTCTAAGTTATTCGAAAATATAAAAATAAGAAAATACTATTCTTGATAAGGATATTACTAAATAAAGAAGTGGCTCATCATGTTTCCTTAAACAAACGACTCCTGGATATGAAATAAAATAAAAGGGATAATAAAATAATGATATATCGAATAATGTCCAAACACAAATAAATGAAATAAGTGTCCATCGAAGATCGCCAAAAAGATAATAATAATGATATAATAATGTCCGATCTGAATAAAAGGGAATAAGTTACTAAGGTGATAAATGAAATGTACATGTACGTCAAATGAAAATCGATCGAATGCGTTATTGTTCAATGCAAAAAAAAAGGGTGAAATCGATCGAGAATAAAATAAATAAATTAATTGTTCGATGAATAAATGACTGAATAAAATAGACTCCGAGGGGAGGTGTCGATGAAATATTAAAAAAAATATATAACTGAAGA
>RBNK01000425.1:0-26268 GCA_003990785.1 Endogone sp. FLAS-F59071 | reverse complement strand
TTTTATCGAGATATATCAAGCAGGGGGAGTGTTGTAATTATTAGCTTATTATATCTCTTCTATCAATAATCGATGCATCAACGATCGATCATACGTCACTCAATTGTGGCTTAGACGATCTTTGTTTGTATCGACCAATCATAATTTAGCATTAATAAATACACGCATATTGGCTTCATTAGCCAGTGCGCTCTTTACTCCAAACACACACATTCGAAGATCAAATTTCAACAACTTCTGCATCTGTGTTGCTTTCATCTTCTGGCCTCTGAGTGAGTTTCGGTACTACTCCTTTCTGAATATCCAAAGGTATGCTGAACTTTCTTCTATAGTTGACGAAGATTAGCCTTTGTGCATCTAGGTCAATTCTAGCTTTAGCTTTCTTCAACCAGCTGTTACCCAGGACGGCATTGTAGGATTGTATATCGGTGACAACCATTCTGATGGGGATTATTTTTGTTCCAAACTGAACTGGTACTTCTCGGAGTACTCCTAGAGGTACGCTGCTTTTTTCACTTGCAATGACCAAGGTAGAGGTAGCGGGTTCGTCAATATCCCATCCTAGGCAGTCTAGGAAATGCTTGGCGATGATACTGACTCCTGCTCCAGTGTCAATAATGACTGAGCATGCTAATCCTCCAATGTTGCATTGTGCATAGGCAGATGAGATATAGGTTCGCTCCTCTTGTTCTTCAGTAGTGTTAACTTCCTCGAACCGGATGGTTGGTTTGGTTTCGGTAATCTGCGTTTTCACCTTCTGCTTTGTTGACAGTGCGATCTGGAAGAGTTGTTTGAAGGTAATGTTTGCCTTCTAACTAGCAATATCCTTCCATAGGTCATACTCGAATTCTCTAACCTTCCTAGGCTTCTTCTCCTTATTTTCTTCCTGATCCATCATTTCTTCATCTCCGGTGGTCGAAGTAACTATCTCGCCAGGTTGCATTATTTGTTTAAAGGCTTTGTCCCATTGATCCTTATTCAACTGTTGCCTTTGTATTGGCTTCTTAGGCTTCTCGATGACAACCTCTGGTTCCTGAGTGGGTTTCTTTCTTAGGTAGGGAGTCTTCCTTGTAGTAGTGCGGCTGACTGCTTCGACAAGGTAGGCCTCCAGATATTCTTCGCTAAATTCTTCATCATCTTCTTCGATTTCTTATACTACGTTAGCATGGTTGGCCTTCTTTGCTTCCTCTTTCTTTCATCCTTTCTTCCAACTCCTAGTTCGGCAATCCTTGGCAAAGTGACCATGTCTTCCATAGAGAAAGCAATTTATCTCGGTCTTGTTGTATTCTTCAGCAACAAAGGTTCCTCTCAGTTGCCTGTTCTGGCGGATTACCTTGGCTTCAAGGTCAGCTATATGTGCTGTCATCTCTGAGAACATCTTGATAATCTTCTCCATTTTGTCCTCATGAGTCGTTTTTCCTGTTTTTGCCATGACTGTCGGTTTGATAGTGTCCTCCTCAGGTGGTTCGGCTGATGCAGATACCATTTGGACTACAAGTATTCCAGTGCTGAATTTCCTATGTAAGTCTTGTGGTAGCTTGTCATATAGGGATGCTGAGTGTCCTACTTCAGTGTCCCAAAAGGCCTGTGCCATCCTGACTTTCTCTTCTATACTTCAAGGACCAAACCTTTTGATATGGCGTTGGAGATCTGCGGGTAAGCCATTCATGAACACCATTTCTCATACAACCTGGCTAGTTTCTCCACAGAGTTGCATGTACTGATCGATGGTAGTAACCCAATCTTCCGGGCACTGGTTGATTGACATCTTCATGTTGAATAGCTGTTCCTTGATTGATTCTCGCTTTTGTTCGGTAAAGTACTTCTCTTCTAACCAGGTTCTTGTAACATCCCAATGAGTGGTGGCTAATGTTGCGGCGGGAGGGTTATTTCCAGCTGCTGCTGTGGCTGCAAGGAGTAATCCTCCTAGTCCAGTGGCTGCTGCATCTGTTAGAGCCACACGGTAGGCTTCTCTTGCAGGTTCTCTCAGTTGGGCGGCCAGAATGGGCAACCATCAAGTGCTGACCATTCCTTTGGCTGCGAAGTAGCTTTCCAAATCATCTAGGAATTCTCGAACATATTCCTTAGTATATCCATAAAAGGTAGGTAGTCTGTCTGTCATGGTTTCTTCGTCTTCTTGAGGTCTTCTCCTAGGTAGTTGTAGTAATGTGGGTGGTGGCGGTGGTAGTGCCATTCTTGCTTTTGTCTTCTACTATGGGTTTCGGCAAGTTCGGTTATACAATATAGGTAACAAATCGGTCAAGGTGTCGATTGATTTCCTGCCAGTCGGCACCAATTGTGACGGACTAAAATATATTAATAGCGAAGTACTCGGAATTGAGCAAGCACAGAAAATATGTTTCAGGGGTCTTAGCAGTTTATGCGGTAGCATCTTAAGAAGGGTGTCGATGTAGATATTAACTAGCAAGAATTAAGTGTGATTGATCGAATAAAGTGTATCTTGTTAGAATCTCAAAACTATCTAATTGCTTACTCCTTGAGTAAGGCTTCAGTATCCCTTGGGTTGTCTGTTGTAAGCTTCCTTAGCTTGTTGCAGTCCGAATTTTATTATTAATTGCAAGCGGGGTATTTATAAGAAATTACAAGGTGCTATATGGGCAGCTACCCAGGTTACTACTTGAATTTCTGATTGGCTTGGCTAAATATAAGGTACAAATTGATTGGCTAAGATATAAAATGATATATCAGGTTATAATGTAATTAGGTAATGAAATAATATATCAGATCGAAATACTATTTTAGGTTATAGTGTGATTGCGGATCTCAGCAACATTACAAGTCTCAGCAACATTACAAGTCTCAGCAACGTTACAAGTCACATGACTATGATCTCATATGGTCAAATTGTATATCATCATAAAATGTTCCGTCACAATATATATTATAATGGAACATTTAATAATGACACTAATTTTGATCATAGTCATATGACCTTTAGCATTATTAAGACCTTTAGTGTTATTAAGACTTTTAGTATTACTAAGACCTTTAGCATTATTAAAATTCTTAGTGTTATTAAAATATATAATTATATTATAACCTGATATATTATTTTATTATATCTTAGCTAATCAATTTGTATTTTATATTTAGCTGAGCTAATCAGAAATTTAAATAGTAACCTAGATAGCTACCCATATAGCACTTTGTAATTTTTTATAAATACTCTGCTCACAATTAACAATAAAAATTTGGACTACAATAAGCTAAGGAAGCTTACAACAGACAACCTGAGGGATACTAAAGCCTTACTCAAGGAGTGAGCAATTAGGATAGTTTCAAGATTCTAACAGATATATACTTTATTCAATTGATTATATTTAAAACTCTCACCAGTTAACATTTATACAAATATATACTCTTCCTAAGACACTACTGCATAACCTGCTAAGACCCCTGAAATATATTTTCTGTACTTGCTTAATTCCAAGTATTTTGCTGTTAATATATTTTAGTCTATCACAATTAGTACCGACTGATAGGAAATCAATTGATATCTTAACCAATTTGTTACCTATATTGTATAATCGAACTTACTAAAACCTATAGTAGAAGATAAAAGCAAGAATGACACTACTATTACCACTACCTGCATTACTATATCTACCTAGGAGAAGACTTCAAGAGGATGAAGAAATTATATCAGAAAGACTATCTATCTTTTATAGATATACTAAAGAGTATGTTTGGAAATTCCTAGATAATTTAGAAAGTTACTTCACAGTTAAAGGACTGGCCAGCTCTTGATGGATTATTATTCTAGCTATCCAACTAAGAGGATCTGCAAGAGAAATATATCATCTAGCCTTAACAGATACAGCAGCTACTAGATTAGGAGAATTACTCCTAGTAGCTGCTATAGTAGCCAGAAATGAAGTCATATCTGCACAATTAGCTATTGCTCAATGGGATACCACTAGAACTTAGTTAGAAGAGAAATATTTTACTAAACAGAAATGAGAATCGATTAAGGAGTAACTATTCAACATAAAGATGTTAATCAACTAGTGCCCAGAGGATTAGGTTACTACCATCAATCAGTATATACAACTTTATAGAGAAACCAGCCCAGTAGTATAAGAAATAATATTTATGAATAGCTTACCCACAGATCTCCAATACTATATTAAGAGGTTTAGCCTCTAAAAGATGGAAAAGAAAGTCAGAATAGTATAAGCCTTTTAGAATACCAAAGTAGAATACTCTGCATCTTTGTATGATAAGTTATTGCAAGACTTATATAGGAAATTCAATATTGGAATACCTATAGTCCAAATGGTGTCAGTATCAGCTGAACTACCCAAAGAGAATACTATAAAACCAATAGTTATAGCAAAGATAGGTAAGACAACATATGAAGATAAAATGGAAAAGATTACCAAGATATTCTCTGAAATGACAGCTCATATTGCTGATCTTGAAGCCAAGATAATCTGCCAGAACAAGTAGTCAAGAGGAATTTATCTTGCTAAAGAATAAAATAAAACTAAAATGAATTGTTTTCTCTGTGGAAGGCATGGTCATTTTGCCAAGGATTGCCAAACTAGAAGTTGGAAGGAAGGTCAAGAGAAAGAAGAAGATAAGAAAGCTAACCATATTAATATAGTACAGGAAATTGAAGAAGAAGATGAAGAATTCAGTGAAGAATACTTAGAAGCCTATCCCATCGAAGCAGTTAGCCATACTGCTACTAGGAAAACTCCCACCCAAGGAAGAAACCAGCTCAAGTACCTGAAGTTGTTATTAAGAAGTCCAAGAAGTCAACACAAAGACAACAGCTGAATGAAGATTAATGGAACAAAGTCTTCAAGCAGATAATACAACCTGGCAAGATAGTTCTCTCAATCACAGAAGATGAAGAAATAACAGATCAAGAGGAGAATAAAGTAAAGAAACCTAGAAGAGTTAAGAAATTCAAATATGACCCTTGGTAGGATATTACCAGTCAGAAAGCCAACATTACTTTCAAGCAACTTTTCTAGATTATACTATTGACAAAACAGAAGGTAAAGATATAGATTACCAAAATCAAACTAACTATCTGATTTAAGGAAGTTAATACTGCTAAAGAAGAAAAGAAGCAAATCTATATCTTATCTGCCTATACACAGTACAACACTAGAGGTTTAGCATACTCAGTTATTATTAACATAGGAGTAAGAGTCAGTATTATCACCAAGTATTTCCTAGACTGTCTAGGATAGGATATTGATAAACCTGCTACCTTTACCTTAGTTGTCATAAGTGAAAAAAGTAGCATATCTTTAGAAGTACTCTGAGAAGTACTAGTTCAGTTTGGAATAGAAATCATATCTGTCAGAATGATTATTACTGATGTATAATCTTATAATGCTATCTTAGACAACAGTTGGTTGAAGAAAGCTAAAGCTGGAATTAACCTAAATATACAAAGGTTAATCTTCATCAACTATGGAAGGAAGTTTAGCATCCCTCTAGATATTTAGAAAGAAGTAGTATCAAAACTCACCTAGAGATTAGAAGACAAAAGTGATACAGATGAGGAAATGACTCCTACCTGGACAATGTATACAAGTATGGACAAAAAGTGGACTTTACTACAACTCTGGAATAGGAGCCTTTCCCACATTAATAGATAAAGACTATAGAGAAGAAATTGAGATTGAATTAGTTAACTACAACCACAGCTAATTCAAAGTATGCTAAGGAGATCGGATTGCCTAATTGGTAATTATCAAATATGAATAGCAACTATTAAAAGAAGTGAAAGACTTAGAAGAAACATAATATAGAAAGAAAAAATTTTAATCTACTGAATAAGTCAACATGATAATAGAGAAACTAGATGATCAAGAGAATGCTAAGAAGCATATCTATTCTCTCAACGAAAACCTATTACTGAATTAGAAGAAGCAGTTACAAGATCTATTGAAGGAGTATAAGGATATCATCACAATTAGCTTTAAGGATCTCCTGGACCAAGCCTTCTTTACTCACCATATTGATACAGGAGATGCCAAACTAATCAAGCAAGTACCCTACAGATTGCTAGCTAACTACTATAACTTTATATAAAAGCATATTCAAAAACTATTAGAGTTAGGAGTGATTATATAATCAAAGAGCTCCTGGGTATTGCCTATTAGTATAGTACTAAAGAAAGATAGACAGAGAATGGTTATTGACTACTGCAGGTTGAACTCAGTCACTAAGAAGCATACATATCTGATTCTGTACTCAGAGGACTTATAGAATATGTTGAAAAAGGTGTAAATCTACTCAACCCTCAACCTGTAGGTAGGATACAATCAAATTAGAATGACACCAGAAGTAAAGGAGAAATCAGCATTTATTATACCATTTAGATAGTATAAATTTACAAAGATGTCCTTTGGACTCTACAATATACCTGCTATCTTCTAAACTGTAATGAATAAAGTCTTCTATAATCTGATTGGACATAGAGTAATTGTATATATTGATGACATCAACATCTATACTGAGACCTTTACAGAACACATAGTAACCCTAAAGAAAGTATTTGAATAACTTAAAAAACATGAATTAAGGATCAAGCCAACAAAATACTACTTTAGATAGAAGAAAATTGAATATCTTGGATTTATAATCAATAGAGAAGAAATCTGTCCAGATCTGAAGAAGACCAAAATCGTTAAAGCCTTTCTAACTCTGCAAGATAAGATAACCTTATGAGGATTTTTAGAGCTGGTCTAGTTCTATAAAAGGTTTATCCCTAGATACTTCAAAATTACTGTACCCTTGTATATATTATAGAGAAAGAGAAGAGTATAGGAATAGATACCAGCTATACAAACTACCTTTAGTCTAATCAAGGAAGCACTTACTCATATACCAGTAATAGCAAGGCTGGATCTCACAAAAGTGTTCAAGTTATACATAGATATATTATTATTCGGACTTGGAGCAATCTTAGCACAAAACAATAAAGATAGAAAACATGTAATTGCTTATACAGAATGAGCCACCTATAGAGCAGAACCATCCTATGAAGCCACCCAGTTAGAATATATAGCAGTTGTTTGAGCAGTATAACACTTTCAACACTTCCTAATTAAAAAGCAATTTATACTGATAACAGACCACTCAGCTCTCAAATAGCTCTGGAATAAACTAAATCTGATAGAAATATATATATAATAGCTAGCTATACTATAGGAGTATGATTTTACAATATAATATAAAAAAGAATAGAATTATTAGAATATGGATACCCTCTCATGCTTACCTCAATTTATCTAAGATCAATACCTTAAACTAAAAAGAATATATCTATTCAATAAATACTAAACTCTATAATAGATATTTGGATTACCTCAGTAACCTAACCTTTACTAGGATGATGAATAAAAATAATTAATGACTTATACAAACAATAGCACTCAACTATTTTATCAAAAACAATATACTTTACTGATGACACAGAGGACAGATATGACTTATAATTCCTGAACACAAAAAGCAAATGATACTTTAGGCCTCAGCTAGTAGAACATATAGGTATAGATATATACTAGTAATTATCAGAAAAATATTATTGAAAGAACATGTATGAAGATATCAGAGAATATATTAGAACATATAATACTTACTAGAAGAGGCACTGAGGAAAGAATGTCGAGACCTTACAACTGATTATACCTGGAGGACTCTTTAAATACATTAGAATAGATATTGTTAGACTACTACTAAGAACACTTAGAGGAAACTGATATATTGTAGTAGCAGTAGATTACCTAACCAAGTACTCTAGAATAAGAGTCTTGCCTCTTGCAAATGCCCTTAATATTGCACCCTTTATCTACAAAGATATTATCTGCCACCACAAGATACCTTATGAAATAACCTCTGACTAAGAGACTAAATTCATTAATGAATTTATGCAAATATTAATGCAACACTTCTGAATCTGCCAGATAAAGACTACTGTCTACCATCCCTAAGGAAATAGACTTACTGAACAAATAAATCAAACTATCAAGAACACAATTGCTAAAGTAGTATAATTACAAGGAGGAGATTAGGATCTGTATCTATCTTTCACCTTATTTGCACTATAGATAATAAAACAAAAGATAATAAAGTTCACTCTTTTTAAGCTTATTTATAGAAGAAAAGCTTATCAGCTGGTAGACTAAGTGATGAATACCCCAGAACTCAGCTATACCCCCTGGAAAACATAAATAAAACACTGTGTGACAAAGGAAATTCAAAAATTACATAATGTCCGAAACAAGGCAAGGGAATTTATTGCTATTATACAAGATCACTAAAAGAAGAATTATGATAAGAAATATAAGGAAACTGAAAAGTTGAAGATTGATGACCAGGTCTCACTATACTGGAATATAGTAAAGTCTTTATGGCTAGTAAAATTAGACTTAAAATAGGAAGAACTATACTATATCACAAGTGTAAAAGGAACTATATATTAGTTATGAAAAACAACAAGAACAATCCTACCCTATACTGTTCACTGAAACTACCTCAAGAAATACTATACCCTGCTAGAATAACTTTCATAAAGTTCAAGTTAGCCTGATCAAGGCATACTAACATATAGAACCTCTAGAGGATCTTAAGGAGATAGAAGGATTGACTTTGCAAAAGACCCAAATGATTATATACAATATCTAAAGAAGATAGCATCTGGCATAAATCAGTAAATAGAAGGAGTATTACCAAATCACATAACTCTAGAAAGAAGAAGTTGAACACATCTAGAACCAGAAGAATAGAGAGGTCTGCCAACAAGCCTTCAAAGAAGTACTCCCTTCCTATACTGTCAGGATAGCTAAACAAATCTATCAACTATTCAAGTACAAGCCTAGTACTCTGAACTATTTCTAATACAGTATATCCCAACTATATCAACTAATATAGAATGATATAAAGAAGTTAGAGGAAGAGGTGAAACAGTTACAAAGAGATTTCTCCAAGTTAGAACTATATCTAGAAGTCTAACTTAGAGAAAGGAAGGAGATGTGATAGAACATTGAGTAATAATACTAATTTTGATCATGTGAGATCATAGTTATATAACCTTTAACATTAATAAGACCTTTAGTATTACTAAGACTTTTAGCATTACTAATGTTGAAATTATTAGCTTATTATATCTCTCCCATCAACGATCGATTGTATGTCACTCAATTGTGGCTTAGATGATCTTTGTTTATATTGACCAATCATATATTAGCATTAATAAATACATGCATATTGGCTTCATGAGCTAGTGTGCTCTTTACCCTAAACACATTCAAAGATCAAATTTCAACAGGTTATGAGCTTCGAGCCACTCGAATTGCAGCTCGACAACCTGAGATCTACACAATCATAGCAATTACAACTGCAATTACAGTAAGCATTTATTTAACATTGTAAACAATGCATCAAACAATGCAATAAACAATGCGACAAATGATACTGCAATAAAGCAATATGATAAACAACACATAATGACATAGCATTCAATGACACAATGAAATGGACAATCTATATACATTATCGTCAGCAACAAGATCAACAAGATTGTGATCTAAATCAAAAACAGATAACAGATATCAAACCCTTGATGACAATGAAAGATTGGATGGCAACCATCAGAGCAATATAGGATTCAGCCTCGATCGATAAGAACAGATGGCTACAATGATCAGAAATCAGGAAGATAAATTAGACATGCTGACAATCTTATTAGGCGAATTGATAGCAAAAATCGACAAAACAAACGTATTACCCAGTGTGCCAACCAATCAGAACGCAGCTACAGAAGGCAATACGCTATAAATACAAACACAATCACCATCACCAACAACATCAACAAAGCTTAACGATCTAGCAAAGGAGTACCTAAGATTGATCAACAAATTCAATAGGTCAGGAGGTGCACCCAGATTGTTTGATTACTTTGATACCATAGAGCAATTTATCACCAGTGCCGATCTATCAGTACAAAAGGAGGAAGTCAACGCAGCAATCAGTAAAATTACAGGCAATGCTAGAATGTAGCTATGGAGGCACGTGAATACATTGAGAGAATTTGATTCGTGGAATGAGCTTAAAGAGGCTATGACACAAAAATACGCACCAATGGAACAATTGTTATGAATGTGTGATAAGCTTGTGATGATGAAGTAAAAAGGATTGATTGAAGATTATAATGACACGTTCAACCAGATTATGGTGCAAATCAAAGACATAACTGATATAGAAGCTATACCACAATATCTCCGGGGTCTAAGCCCCAGGTACTGGAAATTAATACTTACACAGGAAAATATGCTGACAACACTGGAGGCTTTACAACTCGCATGCATCAGGTTCGACCCGGATAATAAGCAGAGGTGTGACGAAGCCCACGTGACAGACCAAGGTAGCTACCAAGGCAGCTACTGAGGCAGTGGTCATGGCAACCAAGGTGGAAGCACCGGACGAGGCCAAGGCTATAACAATGATAATGGAAACAATCAAGGAGATTATCATAATGATAGAGGCAACCAGGGCGGCGATCGCAAAGCCCATCGAGGTGGGAATTTTTAGGGATATCCTCAGAAATATTACATCTGTGAGGGAGAACATGGAATATTTCAATGCAACAAATTCAACAATTGGGTAAAAACAGAAAAAGAAAAGGCTAAACCAAGAGCCAAAGCAAATCTGGTGATTGGCACTATCATCGATTCAGGTGCCACGCAACATATGTTCAACCAATGGAAGATTTTCGAGATGATAGCTGAGCACAATGGCTTGGTTATGTATGCAGGGAACGAGAAGCTACATACGATGCACATTGGGACAATTGAGCTCAATGACGAGCTGAAATTATAGGACATTTTATATATATGGGAAATCACCAGAAATTTAATATCTGTGCGAGCATTGACATGTGATGGAAATGACATAACCTTCAAAAGCAACAGATCAGTAATTAAAATCGGCGTGGATCACAAGGAAATCAAAATCAGACAAGCTGATGGCGACCTATTTCATTTATTGACATTACCAGAGCTAGAAGTAAACATCGCTGATTCCAAGATTGATAACTATATATTATGGCATCACTGGCTGGGCCATCCGGGCCGAAATACTCTACAATCAATCAACAAATTTGTCACAGGGCTCGGGGATATGCGGCTGTCAACTGGACAAATCGAAATATACGCTAGGTGTGAATACGCAAAGTCGCACTGCAAGCCTTTTGGACACGTGAAAAATCAATCGATGGAGCCTATCGGAAGGGTACACTCAGATCTGTATGGGCCAATGCCCACGCCATCAGTCAATGGAGCAAAATATATATTAACATTTATCGATGATGCCACTCGCTACGTCACAACATATTTTATTGACAACAAAAGTGATACATTTGATTGATTCTGGGCATTCAAGGCATTCGCCGAAACACAATCAGGCCGAAAACTGAAGATTCTCTGGTCCAATAGAGGAGGAGAGTATGTAAACACTGAGATGCACAAATTTTTTAATCAAAAATGGAATTCATTATGAAATGATGACGCCGGATATGCTGCAACAAAACAGTGTTGCCGAACGATATAACTGAACATTGATGGAGTCGATTCAGGCAGTTAAAATCACTGCCAACATACCTGATAAACTTTGGGCTGAACTTGCTGCAAGTGCTACATATTTATACAACCAATTGCCAATGCAAGCTAATAAGGAGAGTGCTTTACCATTTAAATTATAGTATGGTCACAAGCCTGATATCAGTAACTTGCATATCATATGAGCTGACGCATATATGTATATTCGCAAAGGAAAAAGGTCGAAACTGGTACCCCGATCTAAAAAGCTTAAAATGATTAGCTATCATAATGAAAAGAAGGTATACAGGCTCTGGGATCTAACCAATAGGAAGATAGAGATCAGCCGCGATGTCATATTTGATGAATCTATTATATTAAAATCCCCAACAATCGTCAACCCAGAAGATCAAGAATATGTCATTGAAGTGATCATTGAAGAATGCAAGATTGATGAAAAAAGGCAATATCTGGTAAAATGGCTAGGCTATGATGATGATGACAACAATACCTGGAAGCCAATCGAACAATTGATTAACACTAAAGCTCTACAAATTTGGTAAGATCGCATGCTAGAAGCTAATTTAATTGAATTGACCAATAACCCAATGACCTACAAGGAAGCAATTTCTCTGCCTGATACAAAGCTTTGGCAGGAAGCAATCAATCAGGAGCTTAAGTCACTTAAGAATAATGATACATGGACAATTGTACCTGAGGTGCCTGTGGGATACAAGCTGATTGGATGCAGATGGGTATTTAAAAAGAAGCTTAACACTGATAGATCAGTTGCCAGGTATAAGGCGAGATTAGTTGCCAAGGGATATTCACAATAGCAAGGAATTGATTATGATGAAACATTTACTCCTATGGTGAAATTCATATCAATTAGAGCACTTTTGTCGATCGGTGCAACTCTAAACTTAGAAATTCACCAAATGGATATAAAAACTGCATTCCTGAATAGCGATCTTGATGAGGAGATCTATATAATGGTACTTGAAGGAATTGACCAATCAGAGCTGTTACTGAGAGCTGTGTGTAAGCTCAATCGATCATTGTATGGACTAAAGCAATCATCTCGTATGTGGAATCAGAAGATTGACAATTACTTCAGCCAATCAAATTTTACAAGACTACAATCAGATCACAGCATTTATCTAAAAAGAAGACAAGATGATCAATTGCTGATAATTATTACCATATATGTCGACAATCTACTAATTCTGGCTGATTTGATGGAAATGATGAACAAATTCAAGGTGGAACTTAGCAATGCATTTGATATGATGGACTGTGGCGAAATTAAACATTTTCTAGGTATTCGAGTTATACGCGATCAAAAAACATACACAATCACAATTGATCAAAGTCACTTTGCCAATCAAATTATTACAAGGTTTAACATGATAGATACCAAGCCAATCAGTACACCCCTTGATCCATCTATTCAACTCAAAGCTAAAGGGGAAAAATCTGCAGACCAAAATCTATTCAGACAAATGATCGATAGCATAATGTACCTGATGATCAGGATGAGACCTGATCTAGCTGCTGCTGTTAGCATCATCAGTCAATTTTCGGCCAATTCAATGCAAGAACATCACCATGCCCTCAAACAATTATTAAGATATATTAAAGGAACAGCCAATTATAAGCTATGCCTTGGACACAATCAGGATCTAAGACTGATCAGTTTCAGTGATGCCAACTGGGAAGGAGACATTAATATATGATGATTAACTATAGGCTATATTTTCAACCTATCAGGAGGAGCCATCAGCTGGTCAAGCAAGTGCCAACCAACTGTTGCCCTATCAATAACTGAAGCAGAATATATAGCATTAGCATATGCGACAAAAGAAGTCATTTGGCTATGCACCCTATTGGATGAGCTAGGATATTTATCGAATTGTGCAACAACCTTATTTGAAGACAACTAATCAGCAATTGCCCTCACCAAAAACCCAATTGATCACACTTGATCAAAGCATATTGACATTCAGCACCACTTTATTCGAGAAAAAGTTGAATCAAAGGTGATAGATATCGTTTACATAGTGACAGATGAAATAATCGCTGATACATTAACCAAGCCACTTGCATGACCCAGACTTGAAATGTTGATTGCAAAAATGGGCTTACATAACTAACTTTTTTTCTTTCTTTAAAAAAACTTTTATTTCCTTTATCATGTCATTCTTATCACTCAAGTAGTATTTTACATATAGTTATTTGTAGTAAATGTACTTTATAGATGTCATTTGTGATGTATAGTTGAACATTTTATTTTATTTTTTTTTTTTTGGTTTTATTTATCAAGATATGTCAAGCAGGGGTAGTGTTGAAATTATTAGCTTATTATATCTCTTCTATCAACAATTGATTGTATATCACTCAATTGTAGCTTAGATGATCTTTGTTTGTATCGACTAATCATATATTAGCATTAATAAATACATGCATATTGGCTTCATGAGCCAGTGTGCTCTTTACTCTAAACACATTCGAAGATTAAATTTCAACAACTAAGACCTTTAGTATTACTAAAATTCTTAGTGTTATTAAGATATATAATTATATTATAATCTGATATATTATTTTATTATATCTTAGCTAATTAATTTATATCTTATATTTAGCTAAGCCAATTAGAAATTTAAGTAGTAACCTGGGTAGCTGCCCATATAGTATCTTGTAATTTCTTATAAATACTCTACTTACAATTAACAATAAAAATTCAAACTGCAACAAGCTAAGGAAGCTTTTAACAGACAACTCAAGGAATACTAAAGCCTTACTCAAGGAGTAAGCAATTGGAATAGTTTTTGTTGAAATTATTAGCTTATTATATCTCTCCTATCAACGATCGATCATACGTCACTCAATTGTAGCTTAGACGATCTTTGTTGTATCAACCAATCATATATTAGCATTAATAAATATACGCATATTGGCTTCATAAGCCAGTGTGCTCTTTACTCTAAACACATATTTGAAGATCAAATTTCAACAGATTATGAGCCCCGAGCTGCTCGAATTGCAGCTCGACAACCTGAGATCTATGCATCTATGCAATCATAGCAATTACAACTGTGATTACAGTAAGCGTTTACTTAACATTGTAAACAATGTGTCAAACAATGCGATAAACAATGTGACAAATAACACCGCGATAAAGCAATGCGATAAACAATACATAATGACATAGCATTCAATGACGCGACACAATGAAATGGATAATCTATACACATCATCATCATCAGTAATAAGATCGACAAGATTGCAGTCTAAATCAAAAACAGATAACAGATATCAACCCCCTGATGATGATGATGAATGATTGGATGGTAACCATCAGAGCAATAATGGATTTAGCCTCGATCGACAGGAACAGATAGCTACAATGATCAGAAATCAGGAAGATAAATTAGACATGCTGGCAACCTTATTGGGCAAATTGATGGTAAAAATCGACAAAACAAATACATCACCTAGCACGCCAACCAATCAGAACACAGCTACAGAAGGCAACACACCACAAATATAAACACAATCACCATCACCATCACCAACAACATCAACAAAGCTTAACGATCTGGCAAAGAAGTACCTGAGATCAATCAACAAATTCGATGGATCAGGAGGCGCACCCAGATTGTTTGATTACTTTGATGTCATAGAGCAATTTATCACCAGTGCCAATCTATCAGTACAAAAGGAGAAAGTCAACGCAGCAATTAGTAAAATTACAGGCAATGCTAGAATGTGGTTATGGAGGCACGTGAACACATCGGGAGAATTTGATTTGTGAAATGAACTTAAAGAGGCTATGACACAAAAATACGCACCAATGGAACAATTGTTACGAATATGTGATAAGCTTGTAATGATGAAGCAAAAAGGATTGATTGAAGATTATAATGACACATTCAACCAGATTATGGCGTAAATCGAAGACATGACTAACATAGAAGCTATACTGCAATATCTCTGGGGTCTAAGCCCCAGGTACCGGGAATTAATACTTGTGCAGAAGAATATGCCGACAACGCTGAAGGCTTTACAACTCGCATGCATCAGATTTGACCCAGATAATAAACAAAGGCACAATGAAGCCCATATGACAGATCGAGGCAGCTACCGAGGCAGCTACCGAGGCAGCTACTGAGGTGACTACCGAGGCAGCAGTCATGACAATCGAGGTGAAAGCACCGGACGAGGCCAAGGCTATAACAATGATAACGGAAACAACTAAGGAGGTTATCATAATAATAGAGGCGACTGAGGCGGCAATCGCAGAGCCCATCGAGGCAGGAATTTTTGGGGACATCCTCAGAAATATTATGTCTGTAAGGAAGAACACAGAATATTTCAATACAACAAATTCAACAATTAGATAAAAACAGAAAAAGAAAAGGCTAAACTGAAAGCCAAAGCAAATCTGGCAATTGGCGCCATCATTGATTCAGGCACCACATAACATATATTCAACTAATTAGAGATTTTTGAGATGGTGGCTGAGTACGATGGCTTGGTCACATGTGTAGGGAATGAGAAACTATGCACGATGCACATTGGAATGATTGAGCTCGACAACGAGCTGAAATTACGGGACATTTTATATATACTGGAAATCACCAGAAATTTAATATTTGTGTGGGCATTGACACATGACGGAAATGACATAACCTTTAAAAGTGACAGATCAGTAATTAAAATTGGCATGGATCATGAAGAAATCAAAATCAGACAAGGCGATGGTGACCTATTTCATTTATCGATATCACCAGAGCTAGAGCTAGAAGCAAACATCGCCAATTCCAAGATTGATAACTATACATTATAGTATCACCAGCTGGGCCATCTGGGCCGAAATACTCTGCAATCAATCAATAAATTTGTCACAGAGCTCGGAGATGTGCGGCTGTCGACTGGATAAATCGAAATATGCATCGGGTGTGAATATACAAAGTCACACTGCAAGCCGTTCGGATATGCAAAAAATCAATTAATGGAGCCTATCGGAAGGGTGTACTCAGATCTATATGGGCCGATGCCTACGCCATCAGTCAACGGAGCAAAATATATATTAACATTCATCGATGCGCCACTTGCTACGTTACAACATATTTTATTGACAACAAAAGTGATACATTTGATTGATTCCAGGCATTTAAGGCATTCGCCAAAATGCAATCAGGCCGAAAACTGAAGATTCTCTGGTCCGATGGAGGAGGAGAGTATGTAAATACTGAGATGTAAGAATTTTTAATCAAAAACGGAATTCATCATGAAATGACGATGCCAGACATGCCACAACAAAACGGTGTCGCCGAACGATATAACCAGACATTGATAGAGTCGATTTAGGCAGTTAAAATCACTGCCGACATACCTGACGAACTTTGGGCCAAACTTGCCACAAGTGCTATATATTTATACAACCGATTGCTAACGCGAGCTAATAAGGAGAGTGCTTCACCATTTGAATTATAGCATGGTCACAAGCCTGATATCAGTAACTTATGCGTCATATGAGCTGACGCATATATATATATTCACAAAGGAAAAAGGTTGAAACTGGTGCCCCAATCCAAAAAGCTTAAAATGATTGGCTATCATGACGAAAAGAAAGCATACAGGCTCTGGGATCCAACCAATAGGAAGATAGAGATCAGCTGCGACATCATATTTGATGAATCTATTATATTAAAATCCCCAACAATCATCAACCTAGAAAATCAAGAATATATTATTGAAGTGATCATTGGAAAATGCAAGATTGATAAAAAAAGGCAATATCTAGTTAAATGGCTAGGCTATGATGATGATGACAACATCTGGGAGCCAATCGAACAATTGATAGATACTGAAGCTATACAAATTTGGCAAGATCGCATACCAGAAGCTAATTTAATTGAATCGACCGATGACCCAATGACCTACAAGGAAGCAATTTCTCTGCCTGATGTAAAGCTTTAGGAGGAAGTGATCAATCAAGAGCTTAAATCACTTAAGAATAATGATACGTGGACAATTGTATCTGAGGTGCCTGTGGGATGCAAGCCAATTGGATGTAGATGGGTATTTAAAAAGAAGCTCAACACTGATGGATCAGTTGCTAGGTACAAAGTGAGATTAGTTGCCAAGGGATATTCACAATAGCAAGGAATTGATTATGATGAAACATTTGCTCCTGTAGTGAAATTCACATCAATCAGGGTACTCTTATCAATTGGTGCAGTCCTAAACTTAGAAATTCACCAAATGGATGTAAAAACTGCATTCCTGAATAGCGATCTTGATGAAGAGATCTACATGATGGTACCTGAAGAAATTGACCAATTGGAGCTGTCACCGAGAGCTGTGTGTAAGCTCAATCGATCATTGTATAGACTAAAGCAATCACCTCATATGTGGAATCAGAAGATTGATAACTACCTCAGCCAATCAAATTTTACAAGACTACAATCAGATCACAGCATTTATCTAAGAAGGAGACAAGAAGATCAATCACTGATAATTATTGCTATATATGTTGATGATCTATTAATTCTGGCTGATTCGATGGAAATGATAAACAAATTCAAGATAGAACTTAGCAATGTATTTGATATGACAGACTATGGCGAAATTAAACATTTTCTGGGTATTTGAGTCATATGCGATCGAAAAACACATATGATCACAATTAATCAAAGTTACTTTGCCAATCAAATCATTATAAGGTTTAACATGACGGATGCTAAGCTAATCAGTATACCCCTTAATCCATCTATTCAACTCAAAGCTGAAGGGGGAAAATCTGCAGACCAAAATCTATTCAGACAAATGATCAGTAGCATAATATATCTGATGATCGGGATGAGATCTGATCTAGCTGCTGCTGTTAGTATCATCAGTCAATTTTTGGCCAATCCAATGCAAGAACATCACTACGCCCTCAAATGATTATTAAGATATATTAAAGGAACAGCCAATTATAAGCTGTACCTTGGATGTGATCAGGATCTAAGACTGATTGGTTTCAGTGATGCCAACTGGAGAGGAGACATTAATACATGACGATCAACCATGGGTTATATTTTCAACCTATCAGGAGGAGCCATCAGCTGGTCAAGCAAATGCCAACCAACCATTGCCCTATCAACAACTGAGGTAGAATATATGACATTAGCACATGCGATGAGAGAAGCCATTTGGCTACGCACCCTATTGGATGAGCTAGGATATTTGCAGAATTGTACGATAACCTTATTTGAAGACAACCAATCAGCAATCGCCCTCACCAAAAACCCAATTAATCATGCTCGATCAAAGCATATTGACATTCAGCACCACTTTATTCAAGAGTAAGTTGAATCAAAGGTGATAGATATCGTTTATATGGCGACAGATGAAATGATTGCTGATACATTAACCAAGCCACTTGCGCGACCCAGACTTGAAATGTTGATCACAAAAATGGGCTTACATAACTAACTTTTTTAAAATCTTTTATGTTCTTTATTATGTCATTCTTATCACTCAAGTAGTATTTTACATATAGTTATTTGCAGTAAATGTACTTCATGGATGCCATTTGTGATGTACAGTTGAACATTTTATTTTTATTCTTTTATTTTTTATTTATTTATTTTTATCGAGATATGTCAAGCAGGGGGAGTATTGAAATTATTAGCTTATTATATCTCTCCCATTAATGATCAATTATACATCACTCAATTGTGGCTTAGATGATCTTTGTTGTATCAACCAATCATATATTAGCATTAATAAATACACACATATTGGCTTCATAAGCCAGTGTGCTCTTTACTCCAAACACACATTTGAAGATCAAATTTCAACAGTTTTGAGATTCTAACAGATATATACTTTATTCAATTGATTGCATTTAAAACTCTTACTAATTAATACTTATACAAATATATACCCTTTTTAAGATACTACCACATAACCTACTAAGACCTTTGAAATATATTTTCTACACTTGCTCAATTTTAAGTATTTTACTATTAATATATCTTAATCTGTCATAATATTCTTTTCAATTCATACTTAGTTAATAAGTATATAGATCATATTTCTTGGGAAGAACTCTTTTAAATAAATTAGTAAAACTTTAACTAGTTTATAAACTATTTTACTAAGAGCCATAAACAGAATATCTCAGAACAACAAAATAAAATATATACAAACTAAATATGTTCTAGACATGAATCTATTAATAAATATAAACTGATAATATATAAACTAAGACTTTATGTGAACAATATACCATTAGATAAACATATATCACAGTTATATAGATATGAACAAAGATAAACTAGTATGAATACAAATTAGTTATTACAAATATGAACTATTTAGAAATATTTTCCTAATATATCTAAGAGGTCTTCTATATAATCAACTTCAATGAGAGCTTATGGTTCTATATCTCAATATAGAAGTACTTACTAGATCATGTTGGTTATAACTGAGATGTCCACAGAAAGTGGTTGAGTCCTTTAGGCAGTGTTTTCCCTAATATAGAGTCTTAGTCTCTCATTAGTAGAATTCCTTATAAGTAGCATTATCTTGATGCAGGATATTTGATGGTGGTTATTGAGGTTAAAATATATATCTCCTCTTATTACTCTCTTATTTATTAGCATCATCTCCTAATAGTGAATAAATCATTTTCATCAATAATATTATTTAACTTTCTAGCAGTGAATCAAAGTAGGCTGAATTGTTCTATTTGAGTTTTAGATCTAGATTAAAGTTTCTTTATATCTTGAATATAATAAGATTCTTCTCATTTTGGTTTGAGCTTTGCTAACTAGTTCAATTCTACAATACTTTGATAGATCAGAATTTTATCTTCAATGTTTAAGACTTTAACTAAGGGGTTCTTATACTTCTATTGATCTTATACTTTTTAAATAAACTTCTGTACTTTGTTTCTAATCTATTTTAGTCATTCCATATCATATATCATTAAACTTTAAATTCACTCTTTATAAGACTTTCACATATCAGCAGTAGGTACTCTCTTATTTAATAATCTTCTATAAACTAGTTCAAAAGAGCTAAAAGTTATAGTCTTTTGTAATATACATTAAATTATAAATAGTACTGATGGTAATTAAAAATCTCAGTCTTTGTATATTGTAGTCATTTTTGAAAGAGTATTCTTGATGGTCTGGTTCATTTGCTTGGTAAGTTTATTTTCTTAAAGGTGGTATATGGTTATCCTAATGTACTGAATTTTATATGTTTGATTAAATTCCTTAACTAAGTCATTATAAAATTCTAATCCTTAGTCTAATGTAATTTGTTACAGTATTCTATACTGGCAGATAATTCTTTTATAAATAAATTTGAATATTGTATATATATCTAATATCTCTAAAAATTCTACTTTAGGCTATTTGATAAGCCAATCTATTGCGATGACTATATATTTCTTTCTAGTAAGGGTCCTTAGTAAGGGTCTAATTATATCAATTCTGATATATTCAAAGAGGGCACTTGGGGTAGTGCTTGGCTGCTGGGATAGAAAGTCCTTGTTTGTCTTTTGTTTTTAGCAAATATCACATATTCTAATATAATGTTGTATGTCTTTTCACATTTGCAGCTATCAGTAAATTTTTGCTATTTGTTAATAATTGTGTTTGATTCCTTGATGTCCTGATAAATTATGATCATATGCTGCTGATAAAATGTTCTTCACATAGTATATCAGGATAACTATTGTAATGGACTAAAATATTCTAACAGCAAAAATATTCACTGTAGCATATTTTAGGGGTCTTAGTGGATTATGTGGTAGTGGCTTTGAAGGGTGGATGAATGACTGGTAGGAAAGTATATTAAATAGTGAATGTAATGTAATAAGTTTTATTGCAAATAAACTTCTCTTTCTCTCTAACCATTGCTTAGTCCCAGACTAAGGCTTCTTCTGCAAAGTCTATTTAGACTTTGCAGAATTATCTTTTGGATTATCTGTAAGAAGCTTTCTTAGCTTGTTGCAGTCTGAATTTTATTGATAATTGCAAGTGGATATTTATACAAATTGCTAAGTAATAAAATAATAGAATAATAAGATGGTATGATGAGCTAAAAATAAAAGAGGGTAAATGCTCATTCAGAATCTAAACTGTTATTCAGAATCTAAATGCTCATTCAGAATCTAAACTGTTATTCAGAATCTAGACAGTCATTCAGAATTTAAATGGTCATTAGTCTGCAGAATTATACAATTCGCAATTTGGAAATTGATAATACAAATGTAGGAATATACTACTCTAACTAAGAAATATACTAAGTAAAGTAGTACTGTAGCATAAATACATTTTCGAGCAATTCAATATAATAAAAATTCTTTCGTCATACTATACATTAGTATTCCTTATCGGTTTGTAATATTTTATAAAGTTCTTTATATTGATATTCGAAGTTTTATTAGCTTCTAAGTATAAGTTTCTTTCTTTCTTCATCAGCTATTAGTAGTATCTTTCTATATCCTAAGTATGTTATCAACTGATAGTAGATTTCTTTGTTTATTGAAAGTATATAGTCTTTTCTTTAAGTAATATCTCCCTTCTTGGTAGTCTTGATAAAGTGTTGGTATACTGATGTTTCTTTTTAGGTTTATACTAAATATTAAAGTTATACTCCTATAGTCTTATAATCCATTATATATAGATTCCAGTTAGCTGAACTTTGTTAAATAACTATTTAAGTGTAGTGTGATCAGTGACTAGAGTAAACTTTTAACTAATAAGATAATGGTAGAAGTACTCAATTATCCATATAGCTACCAAATATTCTAACATAGTTGCTTTATAGTTAGCTTATATAGAGTTGGTTCCTTTACTGGCATAGGTGATGACTTGTTCATTGCCTTAATTGTCAAATTGCATAAGTATTGCTCCAAGTCCTCTTACTGATCCATTAGTATATAAGGTGAATAGTTTCTTCCAATCTGGTCTCTTGAGTACTGGTGCAGTTACTAGTGCTTTCTTCAGCTGTTCTATTACTAATTACTGAGAGTTTCCAAACTCGAATACTATTCCTTTCTTGAGTAGCTCATATAGAGGTCTTGCTATTATAGAAAAGTTCTTGATAAACTTCTAGTAGAATGATACTAGTCCTAAAAAGGCTTATACTTTAGATATATTGGTTAAAGTTAGATAAGTTTAAATCTTCTTAGTCTTATCAGAATCCATTCTAAGTCCATCTATAGTTATAATAAATTCTAAGTACTTCATTTCTGTTGCTCTAATAGTATATTTCTTAGCCTTGAGCTGGAATCTATTATTGTGAAGTCAGTAGAATACTTTTATGATTCCTTGAAGATAGCTTGGCTAGTCAGGTGAGTAAAGCTAAATGTCATCAATATATACTATTATATTTTTGCCAATTATATCCCTAAAGACATCTATCATTGCTGCCTAAAAGGTTACTAGTGCATTATATAATCTAAAAGGCATGTATATATACTGATAGTATTTGTACAGTATTATAAAGGCTATTTATTCACTTGCTTCAGAAGTCAAAGTAATCTAGTGATATTTGACATATAAGTTAAAGCTCAAAAAGTATATCAGCTCTTGTTTAATAAAGTCTAACAAATTATTGATCCTTGGAATCAGGAATGCATTCTTCTTAGTAATAGCATTAAGCATTCAGAAGTTTACATATATTCTTAGTACTACTTTCTTGATTCTAGTTTTATCTTTGTTGATAATGATTTTCTTCTTTAGTATGATAATGATAGAAAATCTATAGGAACTATTTAATTTAACTATGACTCCATCTTATTCTATATATGTAATTTCTTCTACTATCTATTTTTAGTAACTTGGGTTCAGTTGGTAAGTAGCTTTCTTGATTGATTTCTGATCATCTGTATCAATATAATACTAATATTTCAAGTTGGCTTTTATAGTGTTCTCTAGGCTAGTTATAAAGATATCTTGATTTGACAGAGTGATTGCTTTATCTCCTATTTCTAATCTTCCTCTAGTTCTTCACTAATCTTGATAGTTAATCAGTTGTTCTGTCCTTCCTCCTTTCTATTAACTGATATACTCCTACAGTAAACAACAGCTGTATTAATTTTAGTTAAACCAAATTCTCCTTCTTCTTTAATAGTTATTTTAGTAAGGTTTGGGTGTTCTTCGTTGAGGGTTACAGTAGTATATAGTAGAATAATCATTTATGCAACTTAGTCTCCTTTTTTTAATTCTATTAGAGTGGTACAGTTTTGGTTAATAACAATTACTCGGATAGTATCTATATAGTCTTGATCAATCACTCCTGCATCGGTAGTAAGTCTTACTTTAGCTAGGGAGCTTTATAGTTTTACTATTCCAAAATATCTTTCTAATATATCTAGTACAAATCTGGTATCAATAATGGTACTTTCTTCTAGTAGTAATGAGATGTTGCAGAGGGTTTGTAGATCAAGGCTAGCTGATCCTTCAGTTATATGCTGAGATAAGAGTAACTCTTTATTGGTTTATCAGGTATTTACAATTATATTAACTGTATCTTTGATATATTAATAAGAGTATTTATAGTTTCAATCTTCATAGAAGGTTCTATGATACTTATAGTCAAAATTCTTACCTTCATATTCTGTTCTTATAGCAATAGTCTATATATCTCTTATATTCCATTCATCTTAGTACTTGTTCTGAAAATCATTACAATTTCTGAAAAATATGATTTTCTAGTATTTAGTACTTGTTTTTTGCAAATATTCTAGATGCATATCCTGTCTTTGAAGGGGTATAGGTTTTATCTAAAGTATAGTCCTTAAGGTAGGTTTGGTATCTGCTGGCTATTATTGCCTTTTTTTGATATTGGATAGGTGAGCTTTTATTTGAGTAAACTTAGTAGTGAGTTCATCAATATCTTAATTAGTTGGTACTAGTTTAACTATAGCAGTAGTTGGTAAGATTACAATTTCAGCTGTTTCTCTTCTTCTGAAGCTTAGTACTATCATTTGCTTATAGACATCTTGTCTAAAGTTCCTTATAAGCTAATATCATTAAGCATAGTTCACCTTTTTTGCTAAGTCTAGGACTGTTGGTATTAACTGCATAGCAAGGGCTACTTCTGCTTAAATGCTTAGCATGAATGATGATTCTACCACTTGATCTCTAATTGTAGCATTATATCCTGCTTGTTCGATTATATCTTAAATCTTGATATAAAACTCTATTGATAACTCATTCTATCCTTATACAGTGACAAGTATCTAATCTCTTGACTATTGCTGAATTTCCATAGTATGGTAGATATTTGTCAACCAGGTTTATACAGCTTTAATCATTGCATCATTGGTTGATAGTACTGCAATTATATTATTTATAATTGCTGCATTATAATATACCTTGGCTAGTCCTCTAAGAGTAGCTACTAATACTGATTCTTTCTATGCTAATATCAATAATCTGGCTGCTATAAATAGCTCCAATTCCTTGATGAACTTGAGGATTGATTCAATAGGGACATATCCTAAAATGATAGGTAGTGAGAATAATATATTAATATTATGATAGTCTTCAGATTCTTGAAATGTATTAAATAATTCTTCAATTCTGAAATTATCAATCTAAGTTCAGATGAGTGCTTCCAGTTCTTTATAATAAATGTTTGCTACTTTATTATTTTTGTTAGATGCATCAGCAGTGGTAGTATATAATTTTAAGAGTATATGCTTATAGGTAACAGTAAGTCTAATAGTCTCTATTGATGTATCTAAATGATTCGATTCTTAAGATAGCCTTTGGTAGTATCTCCTAATCAGTGTTTATACAAGTCTCAGTAGTAATTTCAGATAATCTATCTTGAACTATAATGCTGTCTTCCACTAGAGGTACTCTGCTATAATGTCCTTCTTCAAGGTTATTACAGTAGTGAAAAATATATTACAGAGATAGGTCTTCAATAAAAATCAAATATTACCCTCCTATATTAGGTATTAAAATATAAGGATGAGACTCTGGGATTAGCAAAATATAGAAGATTAAAGAGCTCAATCAGGAATCAGTAGCTGGGCTAAGTTCTATATATATAGAGAATCAGAGAGTATATAAAGTAAGATATAGGGAAACAATACTTAAAATTTAAAGAGTTATGTATCTTATAAGATATAAAGGATAGTAAGTCCTTGGATGTATATCAACAATCAAGTTAATTTGTTAATATCCAAAAGCAATATATTTTAATATATCTTAGCTTGAAAATTACTAAGCAAATACTTCTTTACTAGTTTTATTTGAGTCTTAGACTTTGTATTTGAGCTCAAGCTCAGACAAAAATTTATTAAGTGAAAATAAAAAGGATATTTATACAAAACTTAAGGGATAGTACTAATTAGAATAATGTGATAATATATTAAAGAATGCTAAGAAATATTTTGGAAATTCTATAGAAATCAGCAATTTGAGAAGTGCAGTCTTTATTGACTTCTAAGTATTTGTCAAGATCTATTATAACTGCTAAGTTTTTGGTAGGATTTAGGGCTTTATTGAAGGCTAAGGTGGGGACATTGTTGAGTACTTGGTTTTTACTAAATACTTGGATTTCAGCAGGGGCTAATATAGGAGTTATCTATTTGGAGATTGCTTATTCAAGTTTGGACTTTATTGAAGTCTGGGACTTTATTGAATACCAG